>JAKSZP010009433.1:0-130684 GCA_022478985.1 Massospora cicadina | reverse complement strand
TGGGCATTAACAATTCTTTTGGTTACCATGGGTCCCTCTGTCGCTGATTGAGTCCAGCGAGTACTCCTTACCCTGCTGCTACATCACCACTTCATTGTATCACACTTCCTGACTCCATATTAAGTCGCACAGTCAGCAATGCCCCTGGCATTCTGGCTTTCTTTTTTTTTTAGTACTAGAAACATTCTGGCTTTCTTTTTGGATGCTCAAGCATCCCAACTGGCAGGCTGGTCTAAACTTCTTCTGCCGTTTCCATGACACAAACTGGCAGTTTAAATTGATTTTGTCGCAGTCTAAATTTTATTTGAGTTTATTTTCGCCCAAATCATGAGAATTAGGTATACCACCAGGATGACACAGAAATTCGGCCAGTTTCCATGTCTAATTTATTTCATAATTTTGGCTCAACAGTCAGGTTTATACCAGTGTATCCTATTCCAACCCTACCAAGTTAGAATTATATCTCATTTCTATTTACCCCATCCAAGGTTCCCACCATTTGTGGGTGCCTTCGCCAGAAAGGCCAATCTTAATTAAACAACAACTTCACTAAAATTTTTTTATAAAGTTTATATAGAATTTAGGGTGAGTTCAGTTGAATTCTCAGGTTAGTCAGCAAAAAAGGTCAGAGTCACGCAGACATTGAACACTCACTCACTAGGTGCCATTTGCAGCAAATTAATGGCCTCAGAAGGTGTGGTCCCGTTATGAGGTGTTAATGTTCCTGCTGATCTCACCACACCTCAGCCTGGCTTTGGTCCCAAATGAAAACTCCTGTAAGTGCATATTTTCAGTAAGCATGTACACCTTGGGTCCAGACGGGTGACTAGAGGCTGGTGGAGTATCAGCTGCAACATCAGACCTCCGCCAAGATTATACAATTTGCTGAGTTGCCACCAGGCCCTTTCATTGAAGTGTGGGGCAATTGTCCAAATTTGATGGCTGACAACCTGATCCTGACCTATTATGCCATTTAATCAAGAAAACCCTCTTCTGGTGTAAGTTTACAAGTATTGGGATGGACAAACCAAGGTTTTGGGAACTTGGTTTATTATAAAAGGCTGCTGCAAACCTGACAATTTAAAATTAAAAATAAGAGTTATATTATATATGAGATACATTGTCTCATGAATAAATAAACCAAATATAACCAAACTTGGCACAAATACTCTAAAATTTTGGGAATGATTGTAGGCTTTTTTAAATTATAAACTTTTTTAATTATGAAAAAGTAAGTATAATTTTTAGAAATATAAGATTTTAATGGTAATTGTATAGCATTTTTAGGTTTGTGTTTTGGTGTTATATTTTTATTTTGATAAGTTCATATGTTTTCATAAGCAGTTGGAGTAGTTTTTGGGTGTTTTATAAGTTTAATAATTGGTTTTTGCTGAGTGATTAGTGGTTTTTGGTTGATTCAATGAACTCAATGGGTTCAGGTAAGTGGTTCATGGTTTAGTCATTATGGTAGGTTCAATTGGTTTTTCTGAGTAGTTGGTAGTTTTTAGTTGATTTGAACAAGGATTGGTTTTTTGCCAAGTGGGTGGTGGTTTTGGTTAATTTGATATCCCAATCAGTTTAGGTAAATAGGTGATGATTTAGTATTTATTAGGGTTAATGGTTATAAACTTACTGATGACCATCTACCAATATAAGAACTAAAAAGTGATTAAAATAATAAGGTAATCTATAAACCCAATATTCAAAAAACTGATTTTAATTGCCAGTTTTTTAGGAGGCTAAATAATTATAGTCCAAATTACTATAGCTTTCTTCCTAATGGGATATTTATTCACTAGGATCTATGCACTTTGGCAGTAATTAAGGGCAAAACAGTTTAGTAAACAACATACTGTACTTATCTAAATGAGGGAATATTGATATTCTTAGAAAGGGCGCTGTCTTAGCATGGTTATTGCCCCTCACAAAAGGCAAGATCTTATAAAATTACAAAGAAATTAAAGCCTTTGATTGAGAAGAGGAAAACCTCCATCACTCTCCTGGCAAGTTTCAGCATCGATTTGGCCCTTCAATTCATTTGGGACAGTTTAAATTCCAGAGTGTCATCAATCAGCATCTTCCAAAGTTTAAAGGGAATTTCAATTAGGTTTTGATCTTCATATGAAGTGACTCAATTTCAGCCTTTTTAACACTACCCCCTTAAGATACTGCTGATAAAAACATAGCTACAGTGAAATTTTATGTGAACCCAATTATCAACCATAACCACTTTATTAGAGACAATGGAGTACTACAGGCTGCGGTAGTAGATCACCCTTTATGGATCATTACAAAAATACCTATTTATGGGGTTTTCCCCCAAGGCAATGAAGATAAAACATTATCAGGTCTCCCAATTGGTATACTGGAATATAAAAGGATTGTGGCATTGGCTTGTTTCGCCTCTCTTTGGATAACAGTTTTGAGGGATCTAAACATTAAGGCTTGTAAACTAGAGTTCTCCACTAATCTATTTTAGGCTAAGTCAGTGATTTCCAGCAAGGAGATCTCAAGGATAGGCTGAACAATGGGGGATAAAGCAGGATCCCATCCATACAAAGCTTTAAAAAGAGACATTTGGATGATTCATTGATAGCTTAGTTGGTATGCCAGCAGAGCTCGTGGGAGGTACTGATTCCATATACCCAGGTTGGTTTGTGCCATTGTTTTGCAATATGGAAATGGGGGTTCCATTGTCTCATTACACAGCACCATTATACTCTGAATTATAGGGGAAGGTAAAGGCATGATATGTTCCCATCAACGTATTTGGTTTGGTCACCATTTGCAATATGTAAATGGTCCCATTTAAACAGTAGGATTTTTGTCTACCATGCTTGGTAAAGATGTTCTTGAGCAGGAACGAGGTGGTAGCTTAGCCATTACAGAAACAACAAAGATGACCTTGAACCACTTTGCAAAGTGGTTGACGGAAAAGATAATGTAGTGGTGTCTATATAAAGCTGTAGGTAATGGTTCAGAATATATATACTTTCATTGGCAAAGGGAGAGGTTGGTCCAATGACTGGAAGTTAAAAATTGAGCATAATAAGTCTTTATTTATCACATACAAGACATTAGTCAAGGACATTGTGAATGTAAATAATCATGTAATCCCAGTAAATTAATATTAGAGCCTCTGGTAGTTTTTTATAGCGCCATGATCTACAGTTGTACGGGCTACCATAATGGTTGTAGTTCTAGCCAAAGTTTGGACATAGGAAGCCAAGAAGAGCCCACCTTTTTTAAATAGTAATCTGTTATGATTTAGGTTACGGACTTCATGTGTTTTACCAAATCTTGGACTTCATTTGCCTCTTGATCCCATGTGTTGGAATCCTGGCGATATTTGTGCTTGCTGGTGCTTTTTGCACAGGATTTCAACAATGTTGCAGGTAATAGAGAAATACTCTTAGCCACTATACAAAATTATAAGGGGAACTATACCACAGATAGATGTTAGTTTTTATAATAATTTTTAAATCTTCAAAGTGAGGGTAAAAGCAATCCCCTATAAAAAATCGCCTCCTAGTATTTAATCTATTTGAGGGCTAATAGGGAGATACCCAAGTATTTGGGTTAGATGAATAGTGGCTCGTTTTAGATAAATGAAGATTGAGCCTATCAGTTATCTCAAATTGTCTCTTTACCTCGTCTTTACTGAAGTTCAGGCGAGCAATTGTCATCATGTATGATATAACCATTTGGTAATGATTTAATATAATTGGTTAAATCTCACATCTTGAAAATATTTTCAACTCTAATTCACCTTTAAGTCTATAAAAAGGGGTGGTTTTTACTTAGGAATTTTAACCAAATTCAAGGGAAGGCGTGGGCGGACTTCTGCCTCAATACACAAATTCTGCTAAGGTTACAGGGTTCCCTCACCAACTTGATAGGAGCTTTTTGGCAGATTTTGAGGAGTACAATCATTCCTTTGATTGAACAAATTTCGCTGAGAACTAATCTGTAATATATTATCAAAATTGAGACTATTTTCCACCACAAAATTCTTTTGAACTAGTCAGACATCTAATTGTATGACATTACCCCCTTCAAGAATGTTGGGGAAAAAATAAGGGCTTAAGAATCGTCCATGGACTCTTTGATAGTGACTCCAGTTGCAAGAGACTTGATGGAATATATATCTTCCCTCTTATAAGTGACAGTGATGGTGCCTTCTCATATGGACCCAAGCTTGCCGCTTCTGAGGTGATAAAATTGTGATAATATAACACCACATCTGATATCTGGAACGAGAGAGAGGTTGTCTAAGCTAATTAGCTTGCTTGACTTTCTTTGGTAACATTTTTAGCTAGGCTATTCATGGCATCAGACTGCATCTGATTGATGTTTTGGGCTAATCTTTTCATTGCTGTTTTAGGATTGTTAGTCCTAGCAGAGAAGACATCTTTAGCTACCAGAGCAGGTATTACTGGTTCTCAACCATTTAAGATGTGGAAAGGAGACATTCTAAGAATTAAATATGGCTAATGCAATAGGTCATGAGAGCGCTAGGCAAAAAATTTGATCCCAGTGTAAAGGATCTGAGCTAGCCATTTTTCATAACATGGAATCCAAAGTTACTTTTGCTATTTCCACAGTACCATTTGTAGAATGGTTGTAGGGTCTTAAAAGAATTATTGAGCTCCCATGGAAGTAGCAAAGTCTTAATTACTCTGGATTTGAGTTTTTTTCCATTGTCACAAGTAGGAACTGGGAGCAACCATGCTGGGCAAAAAAAGGATGTAGAAAGGTTGTGGTGGATTTAATAGTTTGAGCGGGGAGAGCAACATCTTTAACCCATTTAGTGAAGTGATCAATTACTACCACTATTTATCTATTCTCACTGGTAGTTTGGGGTAAGAGATCAATCACATCTAATCTTATCATGTGGAATAGTAGTTGAGGCATAGTAGGTTGGTATTGATATTTATTCCTGAAGCTGGATTGCTTTTTAGAGATTAGACAGGCATCCAGGACTTTCTAAGGGATTTCCATGTTTCCCTCCCAATAATAACAACCTTTAACCCACTAATAGGGTTTCCGCACTTCATTGTGACCCTAGAATAATGAGCCTCCATGATCACAGGTACTAGCTCAAAAGGTCAAAGATAGGGCAAACAGGTTCGCCCCTACCATTTTGTATAACTTTCCGCTCTCCGCCTTGGTGTAGTAAAGGTGCTGTGCTAACATTTTCTTGACAGGTTCATTCTCATCATCCCAGGCGTCAAGGGTCATAAGGAGGTCATACAGCCTCTCTGCTTCAATATACAGGTAAAAGATAGGCAGCTGAGTCCAATCATCAGCATCATATGGCGGGTTCCATCTCAGTGCTCAATTTTCATATCATAGTGTTGAAGTTTTTGGTGCCCAAAGAACCAACTGTCAGTGGGATCACTCATATTTTTTACTTTAGGGAGGCGTGGTTAGTAACCACAGTGAAGGAAGTTCCATATAAAAAAAGGCGATAATTTTTTACAGCCAGAAGGACAGCAAGGCACTCCTTCAAGGTGACGCTATAATTGCGTTCAGATTTGGATAGCATCTTGCTGAAATAGGAGATGAGGTGATTCACACCATTATCATCTAATTGAGCCAGAAAGGCTCCAACAACGCAGTCAGAAGCATTGATAAACAAGAAGAAAGGTTTACCATAATCTGGGTGCATAGTATATGATGCTTTTGCAACAACTGCTTTAGCGTTTCAAAGGCAGATTTTTGTTCAGCACCTTAATAAAAAAGGGTTTCACCAATAGTTAAACAAGAGGCTCACTCATCTGGGCGAACTTGGTGATAAATTGATGGTAATACCCCATCATACCCAAGAACACTTGGATATTTCTCAAGGTTTTGGGAGTAGCCATTTTTAACATAGCCTAAACCTTATCTTGGAGGGGTTGAATACCATCCTGTGAGATGACGTGTCCAAGGAGATTTAATTTCTTTTTGAAGAAAGAACATTTCAAAGGCTTTAAATTGACATTGGATTCACGCAGACGTTGGAAAACTTCCTTTAGATGAGTAAGATGCTCATTGAAAGTTTTAGAGAAGAATTTGATATCATCCAGGTAGACAACTACACAATTTAACTTGAGGTCCTGTAGAATGCAATCCATGGCTTGTTGAAAAGTTGCAGGAGCATTACACAACCCTTGTGGTAGGCGGGTGGGTTGGAAAAAGCCTTCACTGCAAATAAAGAGCACATTTATTCTAACCTTGGGGAGAATTGTCCATTTTCTATTATCCACTGGCCTAATCCATAGCGGAAAAGAACTTAGATCTCGAGAGCTGTGCTAGCGAATTGTCAATGTGAGGGATATGTAACTATCCTTCTTTGTGAGGTTATTTAGCCATTGGTAGCCTATACAATCTGATGACCTCCATTTTCTAGTTTAAAAGTAAGAGAGGTGACAACCACGGGCTTTTAGAGAAAACCAGTAACCCAGCGTCTAGTAGCTGTTTGAGCTCCATTCTCATCTGTTGCTCCTCAACTTTTGATTTATGATAGGGTTTGGTTTGGATGGGATGGGCATCCCAAAATATATGTTATGACTCCAACCCTTCATATACTCATAGTTGGTATTAGATTTAGAGAATATGTCACTGTAGGCGTCTAGCAAGGACTGGACTTATTCCAGCTCAGCTGAGGTTAGTTCATCAGAGATATGAACGCCAGGCAGGGTACATAACAATTTTCCACCAGGTAAGCAAATATCTGACATAGACCTGATGCAGTGGACTTGTTTAATATCCTTAACTAGAAACAGCAGGCCTTTTACAATCTTCTGATGTTTCTGTATAAATTATTTCTTAATTGGTAAGATTCCACAGTAGGATATTGATAGGTCGTTGATAAGTTGGTTCTAGTATGCCTGGCAATACTAGAGGCTCTAAGGGACTTATCCCATCTAGGATTGTTAGGTGTAGTAAGCAATTGTGGGGATTTGCAGGGTAATCTTGGTGTCAATCACCCTCTGCTCACCATCCTTAGTTTATAACCTCTTCTGACGCATAAAAAGGAATGTCCTCCAGAGCGTCTACAGATTCAGGCAACTAATCTTTGGACTTTGCCCCGCCATAAAATAGTGTAAGGATAACGCGTAGGAAGGATAACAACTCAGAAAGAGCATTATTTTTTACTAGGCTCTTTATTAGTTAGAAACAGGGGGAACCTCATAGTTAAGCAGGGAGAGATATCCCTGTATTAGGTTGATGATTCCATAATAATAGAGCATAGTTTGGGTACCAATGTGCATTTTATAAGTATCACTAGATAAGGCCAAAGCTGGGGCTGACAGGGCAAGCTTCTCAAATCTGATGGGTAACGAGGAGTATGCCCCTATAGCGGCAGTGCTCTTTGGACCTGAAGTTCCAGGCTTTGGGTGTATTCCAATTTGGGGGCCAGCTAAATCTTTTTGATCAGTTTTTAAAGAGACCACGTTCGCTGGGTATCAAGTGTTAAAGATAGACATGACTTAGACTTTGTTGAAGACGACCTCCATATTGGTTAATGTTCCACCAAAGGTTGGGGAGAGATCTGGGACTTCCTTAAGACGGAAAGTGAAGGCTAGTCTTTAAGCGGCCTCATGGTATTTATCTTGAATAGATTGTAGAGTATGAACACGCTGAGTAGATTGAGTCAGCGAGGCTATGAACTGGTCAGAATCACTGGCAGTATCAATAAACTCAAAACACCTCAGCACTTGATGAAGATAAGTTCCACTGGGTATCATAGACATATCTACTCTTTTAGGGTATAAAAAATCCGGTATCCTCACTTCACTGGGGCTCTAAGAACATACTACCCAAAATTTTCACAACCCCCTTCAAATTCTTCATCAGAGGGGTTAACTATGAACGTCAGGGGGTTCATAGGGAATAGTTTAGAGTCAGGGCTTTCCACATATCAAGGGATTTCCGTTTGGCGCTCAACTGTTCTTTTAAATTTAGTTAAGGCGTTGCAATGGCAACGACTTGGAGTTGGCGCACTTGAGTAGCAGGTTTTGGCTTGCCCAGGGAGCAGGTCTTGGGCTACAAATGGCCAGGGGATAGGCCGAGAAGGATATAAGGGGCGTCCTAGGGGGACATGCAATTGAACCACTTTGCGAGGCCGCTCATAGGAGGAAGTGGAGTGAGGCAAACTATTATTTGACGGCACAAGGTAACCTTTGGGATCAGATGATGGAGGGGGAACTGCTCAGTCACACTAGTATATTCTGTACAACCTCACATGGCGGAGGAACATCTGGTTTGAGCTGCACTGAGGGGCCAGGTTCCTCAAGGGAGATGGCCATAGAGGCTAGAGGAGTCATGGTGTAATCTTGCCTCTGGTCTCCTGTCATAACTTTAAGCTCATAGAAGTTGGCCAAACTAGTAGGGACTCATTTTATTGCATACTACTGAAGGAGCGTTTTACTGAACTGAGGTGTAACGCCAAAGAGGGGTGAGAAGCCAATCCAGTTAAGATGGCAGCAATGGCGTCATCAAGAGGTAACATATTTGCAAGTAATAGTGGATGGGCTTCACTATAGAACTGATTAACAAAAGAGGCGATTGATTCCCCCTTTTGTATGCTGAGGCAGATAAAGGCCTGTTTCCTCCTACATAAACTTTGAGCTGATCAAATTTCTAAAATAAGACTTCCTTAACCTCCGCCCAGAGTGGAGAGTGGCCATATTTGGAACCATTACCTCTTGAGCCATGCGACTCAAGCAAGGTTATATGTATTCAATATTTTGATGGTTGTTGTTCTTTCCATAATTGACTCATAGACAAAAGGGATGAGGCAATACTACCCTCACCCGAGGTAACTTGTCGTGGAAGGGGGTTTTTGGGACAGCAGGAGCAGCTCTATGAGAGGCTTGGTAAAGACGCTGTTTAAGTGTTTTGAAACAAGATTAAGCAATAGCTAGCTGCAGTTCCAAAGAAACTTCCTTGGTTTAGTCTCAGCGGGTAGGCAAGAATGTTACTCACCCTAACGTCATCCATTTTATTTAAAGATTGTGGTGCACAGGCTCACCTGTAGTGAGCACCATTTGTTGGATCCTGGCAATAGTTGTGCTTGCTGGATTTTTTTACAGGATTTAACAACGTTGCGGATATTAGAGTGTTACACTCTTAGCCACTATAAATAATTATAAGGGGAAAATAACACAGATAGATGTTAGTTTTCATAAAAAATTTTATTATTTCTTCAAAGTAAGGGTAAAAGCAATCAACTATAAAAATCGCCTCCTAGTACTAAAAAATATTTAAGGGCTAATAGTGAGATACTTGAGGATTTGGGTTAGATGGAGAGTGGCTCATTTTAGATAAATGAAGATTGAGCCTATCAGTTATCTCAAATTGTCTCTTTATCCCATCTTAACTGAATTTCAGGTGAGTGATTGTCAGCAGGTATGATATAACCATTTGGTAATGATTGATATAATTGGTCCAATCACACATCTTGAAAATATTTTTAACTCCATAAATCACCTTTAAGTCTATAAAAAGGGGTGGTTTTTGCTTAGAAATTTGAACCAAATTCAAGGGAAGGCGTGGGCGGACTTCTGCCTCAATACACCAATTCTGCTGGGGTTACAGGGTTCGCTCACCAACTAGATTGAAACTTTTTGGCATATTGTGAGGAGTAGAATCATTCCTTTGATTGAACAACTTCCGCTGAGAACTAACCTATAATATTAATAAATTTGGGACTATTTTTCACAAAAAAATTCTTTTGAACAAGTCAGATGTCTAATCGTCTGACACCATGCTTCTGGTCAACCTATAAGTTTGTATACCCAATCTTCTTCAGAGGCAAATAAGGTTAGTATTAACCAGCAATTAATCTATTGACAAATTGGTGTATAGCACTCGCCAAATGATTTATTATGAAGTTGTAACCTTGTAGCATTATGGCCCAATGTGTGATCCAGTCATCTGGGTTCTTCATCTTCTGTAACCATTAGATTGATGCATGATTGGTTACAATCATAAATGCTTTCTGTAGAGTTAGGGATGGAATTTTTTGATAGTCAAGAGTACCAATAAACATTCTCATTTCTGAAGCTATAATTTCATTCTTCCTTGGTTAAAGTTTTTACTAAAGGAGGCTATTGGGTGATCAACTTGGTAGAAATTGAGTTGTTCTAAGATAGCTCTAACTGTGGCGTCGCTAGAATCAGTGAACAAAAAGAAGGGTTTGTCAAACTCAGTATATAGCAGAATAAGGAATTTGTTAGAGCCTCTCTTAAAGAGTCAAAAGACTGTTAATGTGTTTCTTAATGGAATCAAACTTTATCTTGGATTAAATAGATGATGGACTCAGCAAGTTCAGCAAAATGAGAGATAAATTGTTGATAGTAAACGACCATCCCCAAAAAGTTTTGCACATTCCTCAAACTTTAGGGCGAGACATTTTTAAATAGCATAAATTGTATCAGGTTTATAAAAAACCTTTGCAAGTAACTTTATAACTGAGGAACTCTATCTTACTCTGAAAGAAACTACATTTGGTTTATCCACCTTAATATAGGTGTCTCTTATTTAATTAAAAACCTTGCGGAGGTTCTTTAAGTGCTTATTAAAAATCTGGGAGAATACCATGACAATATCTAGAAAACCAGTACTTAAGACATTTTCAGATCTCAGAGCATACTACTTATGGCCCATTGAAAGGTCACATGGGCGTTGCATAACCTCCAGTAATGCAAGTAAGTCAGAATAGGCCTTTACTAGAATTAAGCGCACTTTTCTCCGTCTTCTGGAGGTATCTAGACCTGTCAGTATCCACTAGCAAGATCCAAAGCCAAGAAAAACTGTGATATGACTAAGAGGTGGAGATAATCTTTGATTTGAGGCATCGAATAGCTGTCCTTTTGTGTGATAACATTCGATTTTCAATAATCTATTGCAACACAATGGCTCCCATCCTTCTTGCGGATCAGTAGCAGAGGGGAGGTCCAAGGACTCCTAGAGGGCTTTAGGAGGCTGGCATCCAGAAGTTGTCTCAGTTCCTAAGTTACTGAAACTCTTCAATTTTGGATTCCTGATACGGTCAAGTCCATATGAGATGGGACTCTCCAGTATGCACTCATTGTTAAACTCCTTTCATAAGCCCAAAATCATCAGGACCATTGGAGAATATGTCAACATACTCCTAAATTAGTGACTCAGCCATTTTCTGTTGATAACAGATAAAGGTGGTGAAAACTTAACATCTAATTATGAAATTATGGAAGCTTTTTAAAGTGTAGATCAGCTAATAATCCACAGGCGGAGACAGAGTTGATATGTTCTATTGGTAAGGTATAAAGATATGCAATTGAGTGTTTCCAAGTAATTGTTAAAGACAAATCAGTAAGACTTGTCATTAATACCGTGATGGTCTCCTGATATGCAGGTTCAAGTATTCCAGGGCAGGGCAAAGGTTCCCAAATTAATAGATTATATTCCCAAAAATCTTCAATAAGTTGAGCAGTAGTACAGTTAATTGGATTCCTGTTTTCACCAAAACTTGAGATTTTGAGGCAATGTCATTTTACTAATGGGAAAATTGGCATTCCTTCTTGATCATCCATCACCAAGGAAAGAAGAATATCATTAGGGCCTATCACTCATTATTCAGCCATTCAGAGACATGAAAAGTTCTAACATGCAGCTCTGAGGGTTTTCCGCCCCTTTTCCTTAAGTGAATTTTTGACAATAAGTGTAACATGTTATTATAAGATGGAGAAATACATGTCCTTAAAGCTAATTTTAAGCATTACAATCAAACAGGAATTACGTCCCAATAAAAAATTACATAGGAATCGTTATGAAAAACTATAGCAGGGGCCAACACTACTATGAATCTGAACTGTATGAGCAAGGATGAGTAAGCTCCAATGGATCAAGTACAGACAGGATCAGCAGTCCATTATTACAAAGTATGATCTTAATCAGGAACGATATTGATTTGCTTCATTATATGGTAGAAATGAAATTTACAGGGGAGCCAGTGTCAATAATGGCCATTACTTTCAACTTATGTACAACTAACTCCACTTGGTTGACTTATGATTCAAGATGTGGTATGGAATATATAGAATTTACATCAGTATAAGTAGAAGCATAGCATCTATTACCTGTAAGATTGTCAGGGACACCAAGTGCGTTAGGAGCAGACATGACAAAACATTAAGGACAAAAATTATGATTGATTGTTGAGGCGCTGGTTTATCATCATAGGGAGTCTCGCGCCCTAGGCTGACACCTTTTTTCCCACCTCATCTAATTTCTTCTTCCAACATTAGTTTTCATAGTGATTGTAAAAGCCGCAGTAAGTACAGGGATCCATCTTAGGTATAATAGGATTTCGGTCTACAGCACAAATATGGGGTCTTGAACCCTTGGTTAAAGAGGTATGGCGATTCACATACTCAGGTATTTCCATAATTATCTCCTTGATATTGAGGATCTTATTGAAATACTTCTTAATTCCTGTGAAATGGAGTGCCAGATTGCTGTGATAGGAGAAAGCGGACATCACGGTGGCATTCAAATGATCCAAAGTGACAAGGTTGCAAGAGAATAGGGCATGTGCCTCAAAGTAGAAACAGTTGCAAATTCAATATGGATTCTCTTTTTTTCTGTTTTATACACATAAACGTCTGCTTGCAGTTGGACAGAGTTAAGCCGCTACTGAATTCCTTGATAAGGGCTTCTTTAATCTTCTTAAAAGGTGTAATATTCAAAGTTGGGCATCATGATCTAATGTGCACTACTATTGAGGCAGAATTGAATATGTCACATCTTCTGATGATCCATGGCTTGTTCCATAGCATTCTCATAGATAAGAAAGGAAAAGTCTGATGCTCTAGGTTCCCACTACATACTTCTCCTTATAGTTAGTCTAAAAAATTAATCAGCTTAGATGAGACATGTATAGCAGGGTAAGTTCTGCCAATTTCAATAGTTCAGTCTCAAAAAAGGATCTGCTATGAGTAATTAGTCATCTAATGCCAGAAGTTGTAGAGATTGTCTTGTATTTTACGTCTCAAGTTTTCCATTTGGTCAGTACTGGTTTTGAAGCTAAGAAGTTGTTGTGGACGTTGGGTTTCCTTGATTTGGTAGGCTAATTGTTGTAAATTCACTTGATGCTGGGCTTCCAAGCTCTTTTTAATAGGTAAGGCATTAAATCTTGTCCTCCATGGCTGCTTGACTAGCCTGCTATTGAGCAGCCACGTTGGTACAAGCTAGTTGAAAAATATCAATCTTGTCATAGAGAACAGTCAGAGGTAGATTAGAGTTAAATTAAATTTTCTTCAATATTCAACCCGCCTCCCCAAGCTACTCCACATAATTGTCACCCCAAATTGGCAGTCATGCTTCATGGTCCTCATCTCACATGGGAGTAGGGATAGGACTCTTGGGGCCTCTAGGGCCTTTGGGTCCTTCTAGCCCTTAAGGCTCAATTCAGCCACAGGTCCCAATGACAATAGTACGTTCTGTAGCGATGTGAACATGAACCACTTTGCTAAGCTAGTGAAATCTTCCCATTAAATCTTTAATCTGAGCTTTATAGAGCTGCCGTTATTCAAATACTCATGTCAAGAATAAGTTGCCATTTGAACAAACCGTGTGCTCATTGATACATTTTCATTAGCAAACTGATGGGGATATCTCATCATGCAGGTATCCACCAATTTTTATGATCAAGCTGGATGAAATGATTTTGCGGCTCTATAATTTCTCTTTGGTTGTCATCAATAGCCTCATGGTTTTGCAGCTAAAGTTGAACAAAAACTCATATAGTTAAAGAACCCAAGTGTGGAGCTGGTGGCTGAGCTAAATTGTCACCAAATCTCCATGTGATGCAACCCTAGCAATTATAGTTGATGATGAAGATCTGGGTGAACAAATAGCTGAAGATAAGTCTCATTATGAGTAACTCCCACTGTCATATTTGGAAGAATAGCTGTGGTTTACATATGCATAAAATAATAGCATCCTTGGTAGTGTGAGTCTATCTAAACGCTGTAAATGTTGCAAGGTTCCATAAAGTAGGGCTTAAAATGTTTGAGCAAACTCAGCAGAATGTATTTGGTAGGTTGCTTCATCAGGGTCCAGAATATCAAAGACCATGGGTACTTTGAATTGTAAGGTTCTCACGTTGTAAATAGGTAAATCAGTGTCAGCCATAGCAGACATATATTGTCACACTCAATCCTTCCATCTATTGAGGGATAATCTTCGCTGGTATTTCTATCCTTAAGGAAAATAAATCTTCTACTTGTAGCTTGGAAGGACATGGCAGAAAACCCAGCTTTGGGAAACCCAAAATTTTAATTACCAATTTATTTAAATGCTAAACAATCTACGAGTCAAATTAGCTCCAGCGTTCGTTCTAATGGGTATTTCTTCATTAGGATCTATGCACTATGCCACTATTAAAAGGCGCAATAGTGTAGTAAACAATGCACTTTATTTTAAAAAATAGAAAGAATTTTTAGGCTTAGAGGAGTTGGGGTCTTAGTATGGGTATTGCCCCTTGTAATTGGCAAGATCTTCTTATAGTCTTGTTTGCTGAAGTTTTTGAGATGAGGAAGGGATACCCTCCATAACTCCTTGTGGGTTTAAGTGTCACTCTATCAATTAATCTTTTTGGGATAGTGGTCTAATCCAGAGTGTCAAAATCAGCATTTTTCAAAGTTTGAAGGAAGTTTCAATTAGGGTTTAAACTTTGTCTAAACTGACTCAATTTTGGCTTTTTTTCTGACGCCAAGCAAAGCTGGTTAGATTGTCTAGTAATTAATAAATGAGATCTAAGGGTAAAACTAGGGAGGGGTGTAGGGATTCTGTTTTTGTGGCTCTATGGTTCTGTGCCCTAGAAGCCTGACAGTCAATACTTGTAGCGTTTTAAGACTAACAACAAGAATTTTTGAGGGTGTCATGTCACGCTAATGTCACATAAGCTAGAGTATCTTTCATATAGTAAGGTTGGTGAAATAACTTTTAAAACAAAGATACTTTAAAAAGATATATATATAATGACAACACTAATTTTTGTATAAAATTAGAGATTTTTATATGGTAAATATTATAATATAAACCACATAAAAATTATCAATGAAGTTAAAGGGGGAGAAGATCTGGATGGGAGGCTATTGGAAGAAATGTATCAAGATCTAAAAATATGCCTTTTAGCGTACCTCTTATAGGTAGAAAATGGTAATTCAAATGAAAAAATCAGAAGATACTTGGTATCATTTAGATCAATAATCAGCAGATTCTTTTTTTCCTACCCTTTTGAGGGCACAACTTAATTTACTGCCTTCATATGTCAACCAATGTAGTAGTCGCCTGACATTTTAATGATCCTTTGCTTTGTCTAATCAGAATTTTATCTTGGGGTATGTTAGTATCATTTTGTCCAATGGAATTACCTAGTATCAAATTGATCCTTATTGACCATCAATTTATCTGTACTGATTTATTAATGGTAGTCCTTAACCTCACTTTCTGGTCTAGACATCGATTCTCTCATAAAATTTAATTAATCAATATTATTTCCATCTTTTCTGATACTCTGATATCTGACATCACCCCCTTCAAGATATTATCAGGGGAGTATCAACGTAGGAATTGGCTATGGATGTGGTTTATTGTGACTCCAGTTTCTAAAGACTTGATTGAGTACTAGCCTCTGCATTTATAAGTTATGGCGTATGGCTAATCCCAAATGAAATCCACTTTTCCTTCATTGGGCGCTAAGCGATTGTGGTAGTAAAGGGCTTAAAAATTTAATAAGTGTGTAAAGGTTGTTGGTTTGCATTTTCTTCTTGGCTTTATCTTGTAACCGTTTTGTCTAGGTTTGTCATTGCCTCCAATTAAAGTTGTATACTCTTTTTATATTCTTATATCACTTTTTCAGGATCTTCAGTATTACCACTAAATTTTGCAGTCTAATAGTACCAGGATGCTAGGTTCTCTTCCGTTTAAGGTCTTGAAGGGTGACATTTTGATGTTGCATTTAACTTATCCTGTTAGCCATCAGAGAACTTGGCACATTGGTAAAGTGTAATGGATTAATAGTAGCCATCTTTTGTAGCATTTTAAACTATTGTTCCAATCACTATTTCTATATTACTAATTATGTAATGGGGTGTAGGGCACTGAAAATAGGTTTTGAGTTCCCATGCTCATAGTTAAGTTCTCACATAACACGTGAGATAAAGTTTCTCCCATTATTGCATAACAATACTTTGTGAGCAACTATGCTAGTAAATATATATTTATAGGAAACAAGTGGTGGCCTTGGAAGATTGCATGGGAATGGCGATTTCTTTGACCCACTTTAAGATGATCAATACCTACAAGGATATATTGATTTCCTCTTGTAGATTCTAAAAGTTGACCTATGACATCTAAATTGATAATATGGAATAGCTGTTGAGGTGTCATGGGCTGATACATGTACTTACCCTTATGCGGCATTTTTTTCTGACAAGTTATACAGGCTTCTAAGACTTCAACTACAGAGTCCAGGATTCCTCCCTAGCAATATTGGCTCTTGACCCATTCATAGGGGTTTCTGGCTTCTCCATGTCCTAGGGTATGGTAAGCTTCCAATATAAATGGTAACCATTCCAAAAGTCATAAGTAAGGTAACCAGCCAGTTCCAACTTTATTGCATAATAACCCTTCAAAGAACTTTAATATCTTATGAGTGTTGCTTTAGCATTTTCTAAACAAGATCATTTTTTCCTCCTTAAGAGTTCAGCTTCATGAGTAGGTTTTATAACCGTTCAGCCTTAATATTATCTAGATGTAATAAGAGCGGTCTAATCAGTAAATCCACATTGATGTAATTTTAAATGCTCTGTGGATGATACTCATGTTGTAGTGCTAAAGTTTGAGAGCCCATATGGCTAGTCTTCCTGTTGTCAGACAACTGACGTGCCAAGAAAAATACTTGGTTTCCATTAAAGGTACTTTAATAACCACGATAGGATCCAAAGTCCACAAGATATTGTCATTCTGATGATGTGCAAATAAGAACTGAGCGGGGATAATTTTAGAAAGTATTAGTATATGAATATCATTCCCACCCTGACCACTAAGCTGAACGCCTGTAGTAATCTTAATCATGCTTTGAGTATGGAGGTTGAACTTCCAGTGTCAGTGGGAGGGGACTGTTCCATCAATTTATCATGAATTCAGATCATACTCCATCTCATTTGGATATGCGCTTGACAACATGGGGTGGCAATAGTTTAGTCAAGCTTGATCTCAACTGTTTCCCTTCAAACAGTGCCCAAATTATCATTCCCATTTCCTCATTAAATGGGGAAAATTCAATTTGAGTGATGGGTCAATCTGCTCTCCTTGGTTTGCATTTGGGTTGTACTCCTGAATCTTTTGAACGCGCACTTGGCACTGAGAGGTGTTAATTATTTTTCAGGTTTAGATTAATGATGTCTCCCTGAGTAGTGACCACTGAATTAAAATCTTTGTTATCTTCATAATCATAACGAATTAAATTAAGAGATTGATTGTTCATCTCATTTTATACTCTTATTATTTGTTCTTCTGAGCAGGAACATCTTGTGAAACTTGTAGGGGACGACTACTAAGGGTTTCCTGGCTGAGAGGGAATTAGAATTAATAACCAATGTGACAGCCATGATCAATACTGATACAAATGAGTGTGGGCACTCCATTGGTTAGTGTGTTTCCTTTAAACACCCATAACAGGTGAAAGTTATGAAAAATTTTAGAGTAATTTTGGCGAAATTAAAGGTTAGTGAGGGTATGACAAAATGACCCAGCAATCTACCATCATATGAGAAATAGGTCAAATAGTTGAATGGTATTGAGGGGCAGAGACTGTGATATATCTTACAACAAGACACGCAAGCCTTCTCCAAAACGCAAGGACTTTTGTATCATGCAGCAGCTTGCACATTTTAGGTGCCTAAATTTGCAGTTGCTTTTGCCTAATTTTATTTGTTTTCAATTGGGTTCCAGTATGTTTGCATATCTTGCGATTTTCCTAACAAAATTTTCCTTATCCTTAAAGAGGTCTTTTCCAGATTTTTTTGTGCCGGCTCATAAATCAGGACTTTTCTCTTATGACACCAAATTATACTCAAATTTGTCTCAGATTTTCCCAATTTTTATGACATGGGCTTTTCCTGAATTGAACTTCATGGCAAAACCATCTTGTTTCTTTTTATTGACTTTTGAAAAGTTGAGATGAGGGGCCTCAGCAGAAACCCAAAGCTCTTCAAGGGGTGTCCTAAATTCGATATTTTTGCTAAGGGAATGGCTCAGGATTGTTCCCCTTCTTCAATCAAAAGGAGTGAATAAACTGGTCTAATTTTATTGGTGCAGCTGGGATTCTTAAATCACCATTCACTATAAGAACAGTGTCTACTCATCCCTCTGGAGCCCATACAAGAGCATAGCTTTTGTGTGGTATAGGCAGCTTAATACTGTGATGATCTGGAATTTCATATCATTAAGCGCCAGGACAGTATGGATTTGTGCATAGAACTCCAAGATTAGATCCCAACATTTGGTACAATTGTGGGTGGGATCAAATTGTTGTTGTAAGAGAGGCACCTTTTCCACACCACCAGGTTTTGTATCCCCCATTTGATTTTTTTTAAACCCAAAATTTCCTCAATCTCAAAATCTAACATCCCCTCTATTAACAGTGGGTTAATATCTGCCAGTTTCTTTCCTTTGAACAGTGACAGTGCTGATGCATGGAAAGATTTGTTAATTCTACAGTGTAGGGTAAGTTCACATAAAAGGTTCTTCTATTCAAAAAATCTTTCTGATGTGTAATAATCTTGCCCTCTTGCAGGCCAATTTGCGGCAGGGCACCTCGATATAAAGAAATTTTGTGTTCACCATCACTAGGTCACCCAACTATTATGGGCGCACCTCTGTTTTTGGTTGACAAACTTCTTGTCATCCTGGGATGCTTTCATTAATTGCCTCTGCACCTGCTAGTGTATTTTCTGGATGTGTGTTGCAATGTTGTCTGCAACGTAAATTTTTGTATCTGAGGCCCAATTGTAAAAGCAGGGTTGTATCCTAAGTTGGTGTACAGCGGCGACATTCTTGTAGAGGCGTGCAATGAATTGTTATATAAGAACTGGGCTATGGCCAGGTCACTTGCACATATGTTCTGAGTGGAGGAGGTATATCATTGGAGGTACTGCTCTAGGGACTTTTTAGTCCACTCAGTTTGTCCATTGGACTGGGGTCACAAGCCAACAATTTTCAGGGTTTGATTGCAGTGTCTCACACAGGGCTTCCCTGAATTTTTGACATAAACTGTGGTCCTTATCAGACATTTGCCCTCATGGCTCCAAGAAAAGAATGTTTTGGGTCAAAATGGGCTGACATGGGGAAATTTTGGACATTACAATCTTATGATGATCATAAGAGCAATTTTAATAATACTTATGATTTTATTAAACAAAAGACCTTGGTCTATTCTTGGTGGAACCCTGCAAATTGGGGTAGCCTTATTACTAATAAGACATAGGCAAATAATGCGAAG
Organism: Massospora cicadina; assembly: GCA_022478985.1. Taxonomy (NCBI): domain Eukaryota; kingdom Fungi; phylum Entomophthoromycota; class Entomophthoromycetes; order Entomophthorales; family Entomophthoraceae; genus Massospora; species Massospora cicadina. The sequence continues at coordinate 111,138 of JAKSZP010009433.1, read as the reverse complement.
TTGGGAAGTTGACTTTACCCAACCACTTAGGTGAACCTGGGGAGTCCATTGGAGGTTTCTACCCAGGTTGCAACTAGTAAAAATCAAAAACCTAAGCGGGGACCACCCCCTTTTATAGGCATGGTGGGGGTCCCCCAAGGTAAAATAATTTTATCTGATGAGATTTGGCTGAAGTTTATTAAATTGTTACCTCATGGGTATGTATCGCCAAAAAGTAACTCCCCATTCATCTTTCAGCCAAAGTGAAGCGAGTTTTCTGAGCTTTGATAGGCTGAATCTGCATATTTTCTTATTTGAACTGCAACAAGCCATTCTAAACTTATTATTAAATTCCCTCCAAACCTCAATACAGTTTAAATACTGACCAGCCAGATATTGAGAGGGTCGTTTTCTTTCTTTTCCCGCGCTGCTAATAAAAATTATTAAGAACCAGTTTCTTATTAGTGGTTTATTTTTTAATTTTAGATAAACTGTTATGGCATCCAGCAGCATAAAAGCACTAGCAATTAAAAATCAACTGGATTCCTACAGACCTCTATCACTAATCATTTCTTTTGGTACCATGAACATGGTGAAGACATGTGTCACAAATAACTGGGCCATGTCTTCCGCCATGGTTGTAGTTAAGCATGGGATGATCAAGGCATACATAGTGAATCTGTACATGTCTACCATGATTGCATCAAATTCTTTTAAAATGGGCATACTGATTATGAAATAAGCTGATACTGATGTCCATGGTCTTCTGCTTGTTGCAGTGGATGTAGGAGACTATTCCGCTGTTATGTCATATTTGTATCATGCACAGATTATAAAACATTCTATGCAAGCTGGCATTTCTTTTGTCAATCCATTCTAGTCATATGTTTTCTTTATCAGGTTGGTAGAACTTTTCCTCCTGAGTGTCCCATTGTCAGCGGGTCATGATGTTCCTTTATAACTCAAGAACGTAAATTTTCAGGAACCCATATATGATTATGAAAATAAATCATCCTATTTTTGTTGAGTATCAGCTTGAGGGCTTTTCCCCACCTGTATTTGGTCCCTTAGTGCTTGTCCTTTGGTATTTTCTGATTGTAAATCGAGTACCACGTCCAGGAGGGAACCATCAGCGCTGATTGTTAGGATTGGCTCATTAGTGTCCTGTCACACAGGGCCCATGTTGTTGTCAGAGGGCTCAGGTGTGGCCATTGAGGGTGGGGTTGTGGGTGTTGCGGAAATTGTGATGGCAGTGACAGTTACTGGTTCCACTGGTGTCTCAGACAACACTTGCTTGGGAGGAATCAATGTAACTAATTTTACCCCTTCCACGAAGTCAGCTTCAAATGCCAGGCTCCTGCTCAGTATGTTAAACAATATGTGTGTAGGCCCTTTGATGAAATTGTAGATTAAGTTAAAGGTGAGCAGGTCATGTTGGGTCCTGGTTTGTCTGTGTGCCAAATTCTGTGGCTTGCATAAGTATAAAAATAGATTTGTGATCTGTGTTTATTGAAATGTGTGATTCACTCCCTGTAGCAAGTACCACCAGTGCATTATTGGCCATGTTAATAAACCCAGCTCTTTATCATAAATTGCCCATGATTATTCAACGACCATATATCTACCAGTGAAAGATGACACCAGCTATTTGCGGCCATCATGTTCCTGTAGTAATAATTCTCCCACGTCTGTGCTAGAGGCGTTTCATGTTACAATAAATGGTTTATCTTCAGCATGTCACAAAACTGGCGCTGAGGGGAAAACTTCTTTGATGGCTTCAAAGGCAAATGGCATTACGCCATTAAGATAAATGGCGCGTTTTTCCCAATTATTGGGTGGAGAGGGCAGGTATATTTAAAATAGTTGGTGAGAATTTTTTTCAAGAAAGTGACGGATCTTAGAAAGCTGAAGAGCTGCTTCTGGGTGGTGGGCGTTTCCTACATCTGTATTACTTTCAGTTTGAAGAGAGCCATAGTTTGCCCATCTTTAAGTAGCTCGTTTCTAAGGAACTGCACCTCATCTTTGAAAATTTTACACTTTGACAGCTTTATGTGAAGGTCTGCACATTACAAGGTGGCCACTGCCACCAAATCCATCTAGTGTTGCTCTGGTGTAGGAGAATGGATTAGAATGTCATCAATATACACCACTGCGCATGTAAAGTGGATGTCTCCTAATGAATGGTCAATAATCCTCTGGAAATTGGCAAGAGCTTTTTTAAGCCCAAACAGCATGTCCCTGAATTTATATATGCAATGGCATGCGCGGATAGCTATCAGCCATTCTTGGCCCTCCTTTACTAGGATTCGGTGGAAGGCATTGTCTAGATCCAATTTTGAAAATACTCTAGACTTGGTTATCACTAAGAATACAGCAGCCTCCAGTGGGAGAGGATATGGATCCGGTACATTTAAATTAGTTTGGCTGTAAACACAAAAGGTCATAAGTGTAATGCTCAAGTTTGACTCAAATGTTGCATATCAGCTCAAAAAAGGATTTTCTGAATATGAGCCAATTCGTTTATAAAAAGATTTTTGGTTCTTTAATTTCAGGCGTTGGGTTGTGCCTAACCTGAGTTGTATATTAGGCTTGTGTGAGCCTAATCAATAACTCAGGTGAGGCCCCCAAAGCGCTGCCTTTATAAGGCGCGCCTGGCCATTCTGAAGTTCACTTCAGAATTTTCACCCTAGCATGTCCCTCTCCTGAGGAGCATTGTCAGTTGCTCCCCAGACGAGCTCTGGTCAGTGGGTCGTTTTTATTTTCCTGAATAAAATAAAGGTCGTTTTGGGGTTTGCATACCTAGCTTATCTGTTGGTCTTTTCCCTAGTTGAGGAGTTTTTTTGAGTTGGTTGGTTCTGGACCAATTCCCCCAGAGGATTTGGCATAACCAACCAATAGTAGGTGAATGTTTGGTGCCGTCGGTGCCCCAAACCCCTCCCTACTTGGTTAGGATTCTTCAATTGACTGTTGGTGCACTAAAGTATTGTTTGAATATATGGCAGTCAGAACTGGGGTTTTTCTGTCTGTTACATTATTCTGAAGTCATTGTGGGCTGCACACTGCTGATCTCAAGTTTGGTCCGACCTCAGTGGTCACTTGGTCTCAGTTGTCAAGAAACAGCACCAGTGGGAGCTGGTGACTGATGGCCAACCCTGGATCTGAAGTGACTGTCAGTTTAAATTCCCGGTGGGCCCTCCCACCCACCAGGGATTTGGCGGCACTGAGGGGACCTGCCCCAGCAGGGCTCCCTCACCCAAAGATGGTCCATCTGGAAAGGGGTTGGACATCCAGCTGTGCTGCACTGCGCACCCCCCTTATATTTTCTTGGCAAAAGCGCCTTCCCAGTAGGGATGGGAAGACCATCGACAATGGGAGCTCAGGAGGGGGGCGCAACGCAGCCAAGTGCTGGGCATGCGGCTTCAGGATGGGACCACTCAGCTGCACTGAACCGCGCATCCCTATCGCATTTCCTTAGTGAAAGCGCCTTCCTGGTCAGGATGGGAAGACCATCGCCAACAGGAGCCTGGGAGGGGGCGCGACACAGTCATGTGCTGGGCGTGCACCCTTGTGCCAGGTGGACTGACTCCAGCAGCCTAGTCCCGATTCGCCCTCGCCATTTGTTTTTTCCTTGAGGGGCCCAGAGTTTATCCAGGCTAGTTTTCTCAGAGCTCGAGGCAACTCGCCTCAAGAAGCCCTTGTCATGGTGGCCTTCCACTGTGAGGCCCCTCTTTGGGGAGGGCCTTTCTCTAGTGGGGGTGATGTAACAGTCAAGTTTGACTCAATTGTTGCATATTGGCTCAAATTTGGTTTTTTCAAATCTGATCCAATTTATTTATAAAAAGATTTTTGGTTTGGTCATTTCAGGCGTTGGGTTGTGCCTCACCCGCGTTGTAGATTAGGCTTGTGCAAGCCTAAACAATAACTTAGGTGAGACCCTGAAGCACTGCCTTTATAAGGCGCGCCTGCCATTCCAAAGTTCACTTTAGAATTTTCATCCTAGCATGTCCCTCTCCTGAGGAGCATTACCAGTTGCTCCTCAGACAAGCTCTGGTTGGAAGGTCGTTTTTATTTTCCTGAATAAAATAAAGGTTGTTTTGGGGTTTGCATACCTTGCTTACCTGTTGATCTTTTCCATCGTCAAGGAGTTTTTTGAGTCAGTTGGTTTTGGACAAATTCTCCAAGAGGATTTGGCATAACCAACCAATAGTAGGTGAATGTTTGATGCTGTTGGTGCCCCAAACCTCTCCCTACTTGGTTAGGATGCTTCAGTTGACTGTCGGTGCACTAAAGTATTGTTCAAATATATGGTGGTCAGAACTGGGGTTTTTCTGTCCGTTACAATAAGGTGCCATTGGGTTTTTAGGCAAACACCACAAGGGATGATACCAGTTTGGTTTAATTATTAGCCACCCAATGCCCACAAATTGATTAATCCATATCTTCAATGCCTGCTCCTCAGCAGCAGTATAAATTTATAGTGGAAAATGATCTTAATGAGGTCCACTGTTGGACAGAAATAGATGTAGAACTTGGATTGGGGTGGCAAATGGTACAAAATGTACACGTCAAAAATTTCTTTATGTGTTTCCAATATTGAGGGCATCGTGTGGAGAATGGTTACTACACTTGAGACGGAGTTTCCACTATGGCAACCATGGCGTTTCCTTTCGCCAATGTGGGGATCAGGGGGATTTTGCCAAATATGATAGTATGCAAAAAAAGCGAGTGTTTCATTTATGGTTAATTGTAACTGCCTGTTGGTGCCACCATCCTACCCAAGATCATGGGGTAGAGGAAGTCCAAAATTACAGAGAAATTGGCGTGGAACTGGTGCCCATGGGATGAGAAGTGTAGCGGCTCACTTAGAGGCAGAGAGATCATTGATACCTTAGAGGTCTCCATGGTGTGCCTCCTCATGGTAACCACCAGATATAATGCCTTAACAATTTCAAAATTAGATAAATTTATGTCAACGTGCCCATGTCAACTAGTGCATTCATCACTGCCCGTCTAGAACCCAGTTAAATTCCACAGCAAACAAGAAATAGACATGATCAGTTTATAAAGCTGCTCAAGGCGCATACTCCCTCAATGGTGGTTGCAATTTTGAAAAAATCCTGTGATTAATTGAGTAATAAGGAAGGCATTGCTACTGCCCAAGCATATCAGAGCAGGGCTGATGTGAGGTCTGATGAATCTGACAGTGGCCATATGTGGCTGAGGTCCTCAATCATAAGATTCTGCAACGATACTCCTCAACTTGTTCAATTGTTTCCATCTGGTAGGGGGACAGTGCGGGCCTCTGTATCAACTGGTATGAATAAGGTGCCTGGAGCTCTGTCTGATACATCACTGACAAAGTTAATGAGTCTAGGCCTGTGTGATTTGTCCTAAATTTCTAGAATCCCCAGAACCTCAGACTTTAAGTGTTGGAGATACAACTGCGATGACCGATTATAATCAAGATTGTGATTTGGTGTCCTGGTCTAATAAGGTCATAAAATCCCTGTCAGAGATATCTAATTCTCGGATAACCTGACAATCAACCTTTTGGATTTAGCAGCCTCCTCTGAAGGATGAGGCTAAGCAATATGAAGGGGCTAAGCCCTCCACAAGAAGGTTGATCTCATCTAATAAGAACCTTATCATATCTGACCATCACAAGTAAAATAATAATAATAAGCATTATTGGTCATCTATCAGAAAAGATCTTACCTCAGAAAAGCATGAAAATCCTCATGAAGAACTACCAAATATACCCCTACAAAAATCCCTCATTTCTAACTAATAAACCACCACTGTTTTTGTCTCTCATAGCTCGATTTTGGTCAATTCATAACAGAGATTCTATATTCCAATTGGAATTTATTATTGCAACGAAATTAATAACTTCATTGACTTGTTTCCATTTTCACTAGAGCCACAAAACTAATATATTCGTAGCCTTTGTAGCGCCTGAGTATTGCAATTTCTCATAAAATAAAATACTGGTGCTCTCTGCCAGGTCTGCTTTTGAGGCTACCTTGTACAACCATAAGTTCATGACAATGAGTACATCTAGCGAAGAAAGCCCCTCATCTGAGAAATCAATGAGTATCACCCAATGGGTACACTCCAACAGGCAGGAGATGCCTTCCACTAATATCAATGATCTTCAATTTCAAGCATCTATGGAATTGGCCATTGAGGGCCCTGACCAAAATATCTATTAATTCTGATCTGCAGATGTGGAAAAAACGGTCAAGGGCTAGATAAGGGGGCTATTAAGCATGGTGCCCATCCTAACTGAGACCAGGAATCTAAGTTTGCAGATAATATGATGGAATTATATAACAGAGCAGTTTTACAACATACTGAGATCAGTTTGGCTAAAACAGAGCAATATCTCCGGCAGTACATGTATCCCGCCATTCATCATGTACTCCAGATTTTGGGGTTACATCATCTTGAGATCCACCGCCAGTTGACCCTGGTGCAACAATTTCATATTCAGTTATCTTCTTTCTATGAGACTGCTTCTAACTTTGGTTGGGATTTTTGGGAACCCATACTTGATAATAGGAGGGAAATTAATGCTATACATAACCATCTGGTGACAAGGCAATGGAGTTGTGAGTTACATCGACCAAGAAGTATTTCAACAGGTTGATGATGTCGCTAATCCTATTCAACACCAAATCACTACCCTTGAAGATAAGATTACTAAACAACTGGGACAATTGCAGGCCCAACATGATGAATGCTTTGTTGAATTCAATGGGTTACTTCAACAACTTGTACAGATTATAAATACTAATTGAGAAGGTGGACCCAGCCCTGTTGGTCCTCTTGGACCTCTGGGACCACCTAGTTCTCATTTGATGACCCTCATGTCCCCCTGGTGAATGTGGTCCTCAAGGCCCTGCGGGTCAACAGGGCCCTCCTGGGCCTGCAGGTTGCAGCAGTTCACAAGGACCCCAGGACCTTCTGGCCCCCCGCTCAATGCTTTCAGTTTACAATTCTGAACCTTTGAGTCTAATGGACCAAGAGTGCAGGCGTTAGAAAATCAAATCTGAGCCATAGCTCAAGGATGTTTCTTATCTCTAGAAGGCCTTCTGACTAACCCGGATTATTCACTAACCAATTTATTGGATGGTGTTGATAATGCTTACTGTCTATGAGATGCTAACCAATCTATGCAAGAAACTCAGTTTGCAATGTTAACAGCTTCTATTGATTGGTTAACTGCTAAATACAGAGCACTTAGGAATAAGAAAGAAGAGATGCTCGCTGCAATTTCTAACTTAAATCAATTGCCTGCAAATGATCATCTTACACAACGGGTCCAAAATCTACAAGATGATCTCAACCATTTATGACAACAAGTTGATCAAATTCCTTTTCAATCCCACATCCCTGAGTCTGAACCCTCTGAAGCTGATCTTGTCATGGTATCTGGCGTACAAGTCTTAAGCAATGAACCCATCAATTTTTAAACCTACTTTAAGGATAAGTTTGAGCCAGGTGAGGGTAGCATTCATTCTTTTCTTTTTGTCCATGAGAGAGCCATGGATGGGGCAACGGATCAATAGAAAGTTCAGCATATTACTTCTTGTTCAAGCTGCTTCGCTCAAGAAATCATGGTTCCTCGCCTTAAGGTTTGCAATACGTGGACTCAAGTGAGAACAACCCTTATTAAGGAGTTCAGAAGTGATCAAATTCTATCTAATCAAAAACAAGCCTTTATGAGCATTCAAATCAAGCAAGGAGAGTCAATCCAAAATTTCGCTAAGAGATTTTATCATGAGGCCCAGACTCTTACTACTTGTGATCATATTACCATAGATGATGTTTTGGCTGTGATGAGTGCATTTGCTTCTTGTACTCAGTTGTTACTACATTTAAAATCTCTTAAAAAATTTCAGATCTATTCTTGACATCAAAGAGGCTTTGATGGAGATTCCTAATGGTGTGGTGCATCTGACCTCCACTAATAATCCTTGTTCTTATATCCATGTGATGCCGCCTAGACCTAAACCTAATCCAAAGAAGGATCCTTCAGCTATTACAGTCTAGTGGGTCATATGGAAACTTAATGTTGGGAAAACAAGCTGAAGAGTTGAAAAAAGAGGAGTCAGCATAGGGCAAGAGGCTCCTTATGCTGACCTACCTCCTGTGCCTCAATTGCAATCTTTTAATACTCCTAAAGACTTTATGTGGTATCTGCTCCTGGTGAACTTGATATACCAGATAATTAGCTAACAAAGATATTATTTCTTCTTATGTTTACGTCTCTTCTTCTAATCCATTTCAAGTATTTAGTCCCTCAATATTTTCAATCCCACATTTTGGCACTGATGTGACCCAGGTGGAAGTCATAGTACACAAAGTGAAAGTTTTAGCTATTAATGACATGGAATTGCCTATAAATATGATCTCGTTCAGGCTTATAGAAAAATCAAAGTGACCCCAGACTTAAATTATGCTCAAGACTATGGAACTTCTGGTCCTTCATATAATAAATCCATAGGAGCTTATTCTTCCTTCCAATGCGCTTTGAAAAGTTGGTTATTTCAGCCCCTACAGTAGTGTTGGACAATAACTGCTATGACTTGCTTTTATTAACCAAATTTCTCATTGATTTTGATGTGATAATTAGTCTTAAGGACAGTAATCTTTCTTTAATTGGATAACGGTTACCTTTAATTTTAAAAAGATGTCCCCAATAGCAAAGACAACTCAAAAGATGCATTTAATTATTAAAATATCCTACTTCTATCTCATCTTGAATACAGATTTTGTGGGACCTAGAACCATTTTTCTGCCTCCTTCAACTTGTGCCTCTGAAGGAATGCCTATATACTCTCAATTTAATTACTATTCCTCCAAAAGCTCAAGTTATAAATGATACTGGATTTAAAGTATTCATGCCAGATGATCATGTATTAAAGATCTCCAGTAATGGTAATCCCTCTCATTTGGAGGCCTTAACCTTCTCTGGTACCATTGATCCCGCTTATAATGGGACTGTTCTAGTCTTACTAGCTAAAGTCACCTCTCGACCTATGCTATTAATAAAAGTAACCCTATCACTTAAGTGCAGCCTACTACCGTGAATAAAATTTTATCCATCTCAGAATGTGGGGATTTAGTGATTTTGGGTTGGAAGAATCACCTATCATTTCTAGAGCCGACATCAAATTTAGAGACTCACTTACTCCAGAACAACAGCATGAAGCTGAGGCTCTAATTGAAGAGTATGTGGATATATTTGCCAAGGGTCCCAGAGTTTTTGGGCTAATAAAAGATGTGCAGCATTAAGTGAAAACTGGGGATACTCCCCCTATTTGGGACCAGCCTTATCGTAAATCTAAGGTCAAGGAGGCTCAGATCTCAGTAAAATTGAAACAACTCCTTGATGCTGGGCTACTAACGCCTTCTCAAAGTCCATGGGCTTCCCCTCTACTTCTCATTCAAAAAAAGATGGAGGTCATAGAGTGGTTATGGTTTATTATTGGATTAATGCTGTTACCCAAAAGGATTCTTACTTTCTACCTTACATTAATAATTCATTAAGACTATTGTCTGGGTCACAGTTCTTCTTGGCCATGGACCTTGCTAGTGGCTATTGGCAAATTGACCTGGCTTTAGAAGACTGTCAAAAATGTGCCTTAATTTCTAGTAAGGGGTTATTTGAACTTACTCATATGCCGCAGGGGCTTTGTAATGCCCCTGCTACTTTTCAAAGAGCCATGGATGGCTTATTTTGTGATTTGAAACTTTCCTGCGTTTTAATTTATTTAAATGATGTTACTGTTATCTCACACTTTTAACAAGCATTTAGCTCATTTAAAATAAGTATTTGACCAAATTCTCTGTGCTTAGCTTAAACTAAAAAAAAACTAAGTGTGCTTTTTCTAAAACTGAGATGGAATTCTTAGGCCATAAAGTTAATCATGATGGGTTTTTACCCTTATCTAATAAGATCTGAGCTATTTCAGACATGCCTGTTCCTAAAAGCTTTCATGATATTCAAGTGTTTCTAGGGATGGTTGGTTATTACTGACAATTAATCCCCCATTTTGCTGAGATTTCAGAGCATTTAGTCTATTTATTGCACAAGAAAGTTCCTTTCATATGGGAAGAATTGCAACAGCAAGCTTTTGATCTTTTGCACTAAAATTTAGTTAGTGCCCCAATTTTAGCTCATCCTGATTTTTCAAAACCCTTTATCTTATTTACCAATATCAGTGATGTAGCTATTGGGGCTATTCTGGCCCAGCATGAATCCAATCTGGTTGATTATCCCATCACTTATTATAATAAAACCCTTTACAAGGCAGAATGCAATTATAGCGTTACTGAGAGGGAATGCCTCGCAGTCCTATCCGCCATCAAGCATTTTTGCCCTTATCTTTATGGCAAGCATTTCACTATCATAATGGATCACACTTCCTATTTTGGCTAAAGAAAATGAAGGATCCTGATGGACGCTTAGCTAGATGGGCGTTAAAGCTTCAGAACTATGACTTTTCAAACCAACATCGTGCTGGAGCTATACACCAAAATGCTGATGGACTTTCTTGATTACCTATACTAAGTTTATTTATTGCTGAGGAAGATCATAACTATGATATGATTGGCAGACCAGAACTCTGGTATCGTGAATCTAAGGACGTTATAGCGAAGCTACAATCCTTAACTTAGAATACTCAAGTTAAAGAAGGTTCTTTATATAAGAAGTTTGGATCTAAATGGCTGACTTTTATTTGGCCTTCTGCGAGGACAGATACTATTATGGAGGCTTATCAAACTGTAGGGCATGGAGCTGTTGCTAAGACTTTAAAGTGGTTAAAAATCATTTTTATTGGTATAACTTGCTGGAAACTGTGCATGATGTGTTGGAGACTTGTCTCACTTGCCAACAACAGCATGATGGAAATCCAATTTACCAACACAAAATTATAGGACCTCCAGAACCTTTTTCCACTGTGAGTATTGATGTGGTGGGCCCTCTCCCTACTGCTACTTATGGACATCGTTATATTGTATTAGCTATTAACCATTTTACTAAATGGATTGAGACTGTCTCAGTTTTTACTGTCACTTCTAAGGCTACTGCGTCCTTCTTTTTAAGCAAGTTTTCACCCAGCATGGTAGCTCAAAAGTTCTATTATCTGATAATGGGACCAACTTAGTTTCACAGGCGTTATCTGAGCTTACTAACTTAATAATAAACTATCAGTCGTTTACAGCTCCTTAAAATCCTTCCATAAATGGTGCTGTTGAATGGGCAAATGGTACCCTTGTAGCCATTCTTTGAAAGATGGCTTCCAATAGTCTTAGTAGATGGAATCTATACTTACCTAGTGCAATGTTAGCCTATAGGGTTAGCTATCATCATATATAATTGGAATGACTTCCTTCAAGGCTCTTTACGGTCAGAAAACTATTTTATCCTCAAGTGTACAACCTATACTTGATGCTGCAACCCCGCAAACTACTGATTTAGCTATGATGAGACTAGCTTATGAGTTTATTAGAGTACAAGCCTTAGCCTTGAGTTCTCTTGCTGCTACATACTTAAAAGAGGGAACTAGAGCCAATGATATTTGACCTACGCTACCTGAATATCAAATTGGGAACCTTGTACTCTTTTATCATCATAGACCTGGAGGACAGATTCACAAACTTGATACCTTATGGGCTGGTCCTTACCATATTATTTATTGTTGGGGTATTAAATAATCCATTTCAGCTTTTGATAAAGGGACTGTTATCAATAGAGTTCATAGTAGGTTTCTTTGTAAGCACGTGTCCCCTAGGCAAGATCTTGAGGGGGGTATTGTTGGAGATACAACTGCGATGACCAATTATAATTAAGATTGAGATTTGATGTCTCAGTCTGATAAGATCTTAAAAACCCTGTTGGAGATATCCAATTCTCAGTTAGATTGACAATTGACCCTTTGGAGTTATTGGCCTCCTCTGAAGGATGAGGCTAAGCAATCTGAAGGGTCTAAGCCCTCAACAAGAAGGTATATCTCATCTTATTAAGAACCCCATCAGATCTGACCATCACAAGTATATTAGTATTAGTTAGTAATATTGGTCATCTATTAGAAAAGATCTTACCTCAGTTGAAGCATAAAATCCTCACGAAGAACTACCAAATCTACCCCTACAAATATCCCTCATATCTAACTAATAAACCACCACTATTTTTGTCTCACATAGCTCAATTTTGGTCAATTCATAACAGAGATTCTATATAATACAATTGGAATTTATTATTGCAACAAAATTAATAACTCCATTGCTTTATTTCCATTTTCACTAGAGCCACAAAACTAATAATTTTGTAGCCTTTGTAGCACCTGAATATTGCAATTTCTCACGAAAAATACAATAGTGGGTTAAGTGATTTGTGTGACAGGAGGTTGAGCTGGTCATGTTGTGTGGTATTGATGCAGCATGCCTCTATATCTCAAACCATTAGAAATACATAAGGGTGAGTGCCAATATACTAGCGCACTAAAGTGGACATTTTGCTGATCCATTTCCACCAAACTGGTGTTGGGTACATTGCCTGTGTTACTGAACCTTGTTTCATATCCAATTAATTGCCTAATTTTCCCTCATTATCAAAAATCAAAAGTACAATATTCTTGTGGGTGGATAGGGTTGATTTGGTTACCAGATGTGTGGATTTAGGGTGACTGATTTTTGGTAGGTTGGATTCCATGGCAGGCCTAAATTTCTGTGCTAGTTTATATGACCCCTCTAAGGTTTGGGTTCCATTGTACCATGCCATGTACAATCTCATTCCTTAGTTAAGAGAAGCTCAGAACGCAGAAATAGTTTTTTACTAGCAGTTGAAGGGACTCTTAAAGTTGATGGAAATCTAAATATGGTCATCCAAACTCATGACCAATCCTAATTGTTGAAATAATTGGAACTTGAGTTGTGGCCTTGATGCTATAGTAGCAACATGGACAAAACAATCATGAATAGTGAAGATAGCTACTCCCCACAGGTACAAATTTTGGTACAAGTGGGTGCAGGCCCAGATTTTGGCCTCAAAGTTTAAGGCGTTTGATAGGGCAAAGGTTTGGTGATCTTCTAAAGCCTCAGTGGTTCTTTTTAATGTTGCTCACAGTTTGGGCTCTGCCAGAACTCCCAGAGCCTGGCGAGAAATTATTGTCTGAGGGGCAAGAGGTGAGCCCAGTCACCGTTATGTTTCACGCTTGAGCATTTGAGGGGGAATTCAGTTGTGCTGCTCAAACAAGCAACACTTTTTTGATGGCTTAAGCATCGACAGTCATGACCAGCAGTTCAGGAGGGCATGTATAAATCCATATAAGCTCTTTTTAGTTGTTAAAGTGCTCAGATTTAGAAAATCCTGAGCCAATTAAATGAAAGAGGTGTTGTTTAGCTTAGTTATTATGTCTGACAACTGCCGTGCCAAGGAAAAGCTTGGCTTCCATTGGGGGTACTTAAACACCCATTATAGGATTCAAAGTCCACAAGGCATCACCGTTATAATAATGCACAAAATAAGAACCATGTGGGATAAATGCAGTAAGTATAGGTCTATGAACATCATTCCTGCCCAAATCACTAAGATGAGTGCTGGTAGTAATCTTGAACACGCTTTGAGTATGAAGGTTGAACTGCCAGTGTTGGCAGTAAAGGCTGTTCCATCCAGTTTGAGATTTGCATTAAGGTCATACTCCAGACAAATTTGGATATGCGCTTGACAATGTGGGGTGTCAAATATATCGCATTTTCAATCCCAACCATTTCTTTTGAGTATCATCATCCAAATTGTCATTCCTGTTTACTGCGTGATTGAGCAGATTGGAATGAGTGATTAGTCGATCTTCCTTCCTTGTTTTGCATTCAATACATACTCCTGACTCTTTTGAATGCGCATTTGGTACCATGAGGTGATAATTATCTCATTGGCTTTAATTCCAATGGTTTCTCCATGAGTAGTAACCGCCAAAATAGATTTTTTTCATTTTCTTCATTGTCATGATGGATTAAATTTTAAGATTGAACGTTCCGCTCATTTTAATAGTCTAAATATTCATTCTTCTAAGCAGAAGAATCGTGTGAAACTCATAGGGGAGGATTCTGGAGGGTTACTGCAGTGAGGGAGGATAGAGCAGGAATTAACATGACGGCCACAATCATTACTTATACAAATGATTGCCGGCCCTCTCTTGGTTGGAGAAGTTCTTTTGGGACATTCAAAACAATTGATTTTTTTAAAATTTAATGTAAGTTTGGAAAAATGAAAGGTTTATTAAGAATATGGCGAAATAACCTAGTAATCTACCATCAATTGAGCAATGGGTTTTATAATGGGAAGTATTTGAAGGGTGGTAATTGTGGTGTATTTCTTACAACAAGATGCAAAAATCTTCTTTGAAACTCTAGGACTTTTGCGTCATGACTCATATTGCACATTGCAGGTGCCTTGATTGTGATTCCTGTTTAAAAAATTAAATGTTTATCGTCAGTGTTCCAGCATGTTTTTGTATCTCAAAATTTTTCTAAAAAATTTATTATCCTTAATGGGGTCTTTGCAAGAGTGCTTTCTGTGCTGGCACTCCAGTTCAGGACTTCTGTCTCAACCTGCTCAATTATGCTTGGATTTTTCACAAATTTTCCCAATCTTTGTGACATAGTCTTTGGCTGAATTGAACATTGTGGCAAAATTCATCTTTCATTTTTCTAGTTTTTTTTTGTAAAATTGAGATGAGAGACCTCAGCGAAAACCCAATTCTCTTCAAGGGTGTGCCTTAAATCTGCTATTTTTTCTAAGGGAAGGGCTCATTATTGTTCCCACTTTTCAAATGAAAGAGGTGAATCAACCGGTCTAATTTTATGGGTGCAGATGGGATCTTTACAAAGTTGGATCCTTCATATCTTGCAACTTCTTTAAACAAAGGTAAACTTTACCATTTAAAGTATGTAACTTACAATAGGGGTGGAAACTTTAATTACAAATAGAACTTTTTTCTCTGAAAAACTATAGTTGCAATTAGCCTTTAAGAGCTTTTTGCTTCTCAGGACATCAGTTGGTCAACACCTTCATAATCTAGTTGTGAAAGTATGGCTCCTATGTATAAATTCAAGGGTCTTTAAAAAAATGAAAGGCTTCCCATAATCTGGTGTATCAGAACTAATTTTGGTTAACTAAGCCCTCATTGTCTCAGTTGGAGTTCTTTTCTCTACTCCTCATACAAAAGATGTATTTTTGGTAAGCAAATAAAAAAGAGGTTTGGCAATTTAGAAAATATTAGGGATAATTTGAGCGCAATAATTCATCATTCCTAATGATGCCTGATAATCTATGACACTCATTAGTTCATGAATATTGAAAATCTCTTCAACCTTATTGTAAAAGGGTTGAATTCCTTCCTGCAATATGGCGTGTCCTAAAAATTAATTCCTGTTGTAAGAAGGTATACTCTAAGTCTTTAGTTTGGTATAGTTCTCTCATAGCCTTTGAAGAACTGACTTGAGATGGTCCAGAGATTGGTGAAGATCTCTGATACACCATCATGTCATCCAGGTAGACAATTGCACAGCTTCTATTGAGCTCTTACATGATATGGTCTATCGCCCATTAAAACGAGGTGGGGCATTTCATATCCCTGGGGAGTCAGGTATGTTGAAATACTTAGCCATGCATATTAACACGCATTTTTTCTTGGTTTTCTGGCGATAATCTATCTTTCAATAGTCACTGGCGAGGTCCATTGCATAGAACAATTTGAGCTGGAGAATTATTTTAGAGCATCTTCAATTCGCAGAATTTTTAGCTTCCTTTCTTTATGAGGCTATTTAGCTACCTGTATCCATCAATATTCTGTGAACGCAACTTTTCTTCTTTATGGGTAACTGTGGGGACGACCATGGACTCTAGGAGATCACTAGTAAACTGGAATCCTATCGTTG
This sequence comes from Massospora cicadina, assembly GCA_022478985.1. Classification (NCBI taxonomy): domain Eukaryota; kingdom Fungi; phylum Entomophthoromycota; class Entomophthoromycetes; order Entomophthorales; family Entomophthoraceae; genus Massospora; species Massospora cicadina. The sequence continues at coordinate 95,208 of JAKSZP010009433.1, read as the reverse complement.
CATAAGCTTAGTCTTCATGCATTGATTCTCTAACTCTGTTTTTCTACATGGCTTCAGTCATATTGGAGTTAGGTCTCCTACATTGATACTATGTGTCCAGTTCTTTAAGTGAACCTAGTCAACATCTGACAGAGAAATATCTTGTTAACCTTCAGGTAAATTTTATTTGAGGTGGGCCAACCTGAGGATAATACCGCACTGATTAGGGAAGTGAAGAAAATGGGAAAGGAGGATAAAACCTGGAAAACCTCCATGCGTGGCATATGATAGGCCAGGAACTCCATGGACCGCCTTTGCTATTTGCTATCTCAGTTCGGGGCATTGGCGCGCAAAACCAACACAGTCAAAATTGTCCCCTACCCAAAGTCCATCACTGGGATCGAGCTCAGGAGGCATTAGTAGAGGGTCCATACTCTACCACTGGGGTATCCTCCCTTTGTTAACCTTCAGGTAATTGAAGCACTATTATCAAGGTCCTCCTTATTTAACTTATTGAATATCTGGACTTGAGGCATGGTACAAATTAATTTGTTGACAGTTAGTCCCATATTAAATTGAGTACATGAAATGTATCTTATTTATTTAATCAATTGGCATTAATTGTCCTTTACATACTTCCTGGTGCTTCTTGAATAAATTGCTTGATTTGTCAAAATTCCAAGTCGTAACCTAATTGATTGCTCATATATTAGGTTAAGAACACCTGGTAATACTATAGGTTCAAATTTTCTGACTCCATCAATGCTAGTGATATGTAATAGGCAGTTTTAAATACTTCACGGGTATAATGGTATTGATAACTGTTTGTTACCTAAATTATTTTTATCTCCTTGGTAGCTTAGAAGGGTATTCCATCTGCTGCATCTTCTGAGTTAGGACCTTTTTCATACTTCTTCCAGAAGCATAATATTATTTATAGGTAAAGAGGAAATAGAGTTCTAAATCAGACAAGAGTTTTTCTACTTGATAGATTCTATATCCAGTATTCAGTAAACTTATAGTAGAGGAGTGTGAAAACTCCTTTCTTCAAGTTGATATCTCCTTCATATATGATCATAGATAGTGTCCCATTAAGTATGATACACTGTAATTTGTCCAAAGCAATTATGGGAGCTAAAAGCTAGTTTGCCAATTCTAATCAGCAAGGATGAGTATGTACATTTTTCTTTGGTGTTGTTAAATGCTAAAGTGCTTTAATCCTAGTCATACTCATAGTCCAGGGCGATCTTGATCTTCTTGATGAAGTGGGATGAGACAACATTAATTTCAACCCTGTACTAAGGTAGCCATTATTCTGAAATTCTGATTCACTACTTCTACTTTTGTAATAGTTTCTCTGATCTTAGGTGGTAGGTCTAAAAACTCTCTAAGGCGTAACGTTGCATTGAGCTTTTAGGCAGTCTTGGGATAATATTTCTTGGTCTACATTAGACTATGTACTCTAGAAATGGATCAGATCAACAGGGCAAGGTACTAATAAGCATCACTAGCCATATCAATTTTTTATAGGGCACACAATAACTTGACTGAGGTATGCGTCCTCTGGGAATTGGGAGTCATTGTTATTTTGGTGTTGAAATAGTCTAAAATGGCAATCTCAGCAGGTGTACTTAAGATGCAATAACTTGTGTCCTCATAGCCACATCAAAGTTGTTCTTAGAATTGTTTTCATAAATTGTGAGGTGAGCGATTGGAATTTTTCGTTTTCAGGTGCTTTAGGCTGGTCAAATTAAAAGATACTTGACACTAAGCCAACTGCCCTTTTCACCGCTTGACAAGGGCACAGCTTTTTTAAAGTACTAGTATTTAATGTGGCAATTCTTTTTGCAACAGTTGCACTTTGGTTTCTCCACCTTCTAAGGCTTTGAACCTCCATAGTATACACTCTGGGTTTCAAGGGGCCTTCCAAGTGATCTATGGCTTATGTAGATCGACCACATTCAGCAGAGCTTCTTTGGTGTCTAGGACAGAGTTAAAGCTTTGTTTAACTAATGTGACATGCATGGCTAGCCCAGGATTACTATGAAACCAGCAACAACGGCAGCTACGACATTACATAGTGTAAGCATCTTTGAGGTCATCAGCTTAAAATTTTGTGATGTAAGCTATTTGAAAATTTAGCAAGAGTATATTTTAGTTTAGTGCAATCCTCATGAAGGCCTGTTTCACATACTCAAGCTTTGCTTGAAACTTAATCCTTTGTAAGCGCTTTCTTCACTTAACTACAAATAAATAATGTCAATATGGGGTACTGTAACCTTCTGAGACATACATTTTATACAAAACAAGATATGTTCAACCTTTTGATGATAAGTCAGACCTTCCTTTGCAACTTCATAGATGTAGAGGAATGATGGTATAATCCCTTCTCCAGGTGTAAACTTGTCCTTGAAGCGTGGGTTGAAGACAGAAGTTTCCAAACCTGTGACAAAATGTATTCTGCTAGCTTCTGATTAAGTTTTTTTTGGTGAATGTGTCACTCTGCTCAAAATGTTGAGTGAGTCGCAAATTTGATCTTTCATAGTTATAAGATTTGCTCCATTTCTTCAAGGCTAAGTCTTGGTGCGACATACAGCAAATAAAAATCTTTTGAGAATGACTTTATCATTCTACAGGTTCTTAACGCGGAAGTTAATTGCATTAAAAGTTGACAAATGGTATTGTGGTAAGTATTATAAGAACTTGTTCTCATTCTCTAATACTTCAATGCTTCAGTTCAGACCATCCTTCATTTCTTGACATCCAGTGCTTTGAGGAGTCTTTTCCGCCTTAAGCTTCCTATATTCTGTGAGATTGTTCCTATGGTTTTCAGCTTCATTGAAGCGACAATAAAATCTGTTTTGTGTCTTTGCAACTAGGTGATTTGCTCAACATATTGCCATCCAATTTGTTGAGACGCTCAGCTATGATTGAGTAACCAACTGTGATGCACGAATACCATATCTTTCTCAACACAGGATACTTTAATAAGGTTCTGAGATACAAACTGAACCTTTGAGGTTTTGTGGACTTTGGTCTTATAAATTCGTTTTCAGCGTACTTTAGACAAGACTTAATGAGCTTAATTTGTTTTTACTCATTACAACGGCTAGTAGAAAAATGTGCCGCCACTTCACCTCAAGATTTTGCGCCCTGTTAGAAAGCTCTTAGACAAAAACTTTAAGTAGTTTCTGCATACTTGTATCAGAATCCATGATGTCCTTTCTGTGGAGTCCATATCTTTCTCCCTATACTTAATGCCTCCAGAATTGCAATCATTATTTGGTTATGGAGTTGAACAAATATAAGAATGATTTGTTTTTATCATTCAGTGTAAGGTCCCTATACTTTGAATGATAAAATTTTTAATACCTGTTCATAGGTCATTCTTAATGCCCCTTGGGTATTGATGTGATGATGGAGATTCTCGTTATGGACACTTAACAAATGCACTATATGATAAAGCTCTGGGTGTACAAGTTGCATGATGTATCAGGATAGAGTTTCATTTGAACCATATGTCTTTAGGAAAAAAGTGATTCATATAGAATCATATAAATTTTTTCATTGACAGATGCTTATTTGCAGCTGACTCTTTCTCCTGGGTTTATGATTCCTTGAAGTAAGGATCAAACCACTTCGTTGAAATCAGATTAGACATTAAGATTCTGGGATCTCAATCATAATATATTGAACTTCTAAAATTGATACCATAGCGGACTTCCCACTTGGTCATCATCTTCACCGTTTCCATTGTGCACCTAGAGGTTACACTATTAATAAGATTGTCTTCTATGATGCAATCAAATAAATTCAGGTATCGTTAGGTGATGACTGTGCCCCCTGTAGTGAGCACCCACCTTTAGGATTTTCTTTTTTTGTGACTTGATGGTGCTGTGCCTAAGAATACTGAAAGTCAAATCTTGTTTCAGGTCTAAAGCTTTCACAAGTATTTTATTATTTTTAGGATGCCAACTTATGATTATATCCCATTAACTAAGGTATCCTTACTATAGTAAGAACGGCGAAGCACTTATTAAAGTCAATATATTAAAAGAGTTACAGATAAGATGGCGTAACTTTATTAGAAAAAAGCTTTTGGTTTTTATATGATACTTCTAACAATATAATATACCTTAAAAAAGTGAGCAATATAATTAATAGAGGGGGCTATTTTAATTAAAGTTATTCAATGGAAACTTTTTACAAGTTAAAAATGCCTTTGTAGCATTATATTGATAGTTGATAATTTGTGCTATGAATAAACCAAATCTGACAAGTATTGAATTTAATCAAGTCAATCATTGGGCAAAGTAAAAGTTTAAAACTTTTGAGTGTATGACTTAATTTACTGCCTTGTATGTCACCTGGCTTATTAGTCGCCTGACATTTAGATAATCTTTTTCTTTGGCTAGTTAAGACTTTGTCTTGGGGTATTTTGGGCTCAAGTTGGTCCAATGAAAATTTCCTAGTACTGAGTTAAGCCTTACCAACCATTGATTTTTATGTCTAGTTAATTGATGGGATTTCTTCAACCCCTTTTCTGGTCAAGGCGTCGATTCTCTCATGAGAATTAAATAGAAGAAACCCTTTTTCCCATCATGCCAGGTAATCTGGTATCTGACATAACCCACTTCAAGAATATTAGCAGGGGAGTGCCAATGCAGGGCTCAGCTATGTACATAGTTGATAGTTACTCCATTTTTAAAGCCTTGATTGAGTATTCATTTCTGCGTTTGTAGGTTATGGCGTATGTACCATCCCAGATATAATTTAGGTATTCTACTTGGGGTGCTATACAAATTTTAGTAGTACAAAATTATATCTAAAAATCAAAAGCAGGTAAAAATTGGCGGGATGCATTTTCTGCTTGGTCTTCTCTTATAATTTTCTGGCTAGATTTATCATTACCATTAATTAAAGTCTTATAATCTTCTGAGCTAATTGCCTTAGCCAATTTACAGGGTCTTTGGTGTTATTACTGATAACTTTGCGGGCTAATAGTGCTGGGATACCATGCTATCTTTATGTAAGGCATTAAATGGTGACTTTTTTATGATGTGATGGAAACTTATTATGTAGGATAATAAGTCACTTGGGAGATATTGATCCCATTGTAATGGATCAGTCATTTCCATTTTCTATAGTATTAAAACTAGTGTTCCATTTTCTGATTCTACATTCCCAGAGGTTAATGGGTTGTAGGGTAATAAAATAAAACTTTTGTTGGGTTCCCATGCTTGTAGCTAAGATTGTCGCAACTATTTAAGATAAAGGTTTCCCATTATCGCATAGCAATACCTGCGGGCAACCAGCCTAGTAAGATATATTGATATAAGAAACTGACTGTAGCCTTATCAGTCTGCGCGGTAATGGCATTGATCTAACACACTTCATGAAATGATTGATTCAACAAGGATATACCAAGTTCCTTCAGTATATTTAGGAAGTGTACCTATGCTATCTACACTGATGGTATGGAACAGCTGTTGAGGGGCCATTGAATACTTGTACCTAGCTTTATGTAGCATTTGTTTTTGACTAGTTATGCAAGCGGCTAAGACTTACACTATAAAGTCCAGTATTCCTTCCCAATAGTATTGATCCTTAATTCATTTGCACTTTTTCTGGATCATCCAGGTTTAAGATATTGTGGGTATACTATAAAATAGTAACATTCCAAAGGTTGCAAGTAAGGTAACCCGCCAGTTCCAACTTTCTTGTGTAATAACCCGTTAAGAGCTTTAGTCTTTTAAGTATCATTTCAACATCTTTTTAACTGGTTCATATTCATACTTCCAAGAGTCTGGTTTCTCAAGTAAGTTGTGTAAACTTTTAGCTTCACTAATGTCTATGTGTATTAGGAAATTGAGTCAGTACGTTTACATTCATATGCTTCATTCCAGCATAAAGACGTTCATGTTGTAGTTCTGCAGTTTGTGAGCCCATTGGTTAGTCTTCATGTAATACCTTTCATGATAAGTAGCCAGTTAAAAAAGCGTGGTCTTTAACAGCTGTAAAAAATTTGTATTATACAAGAAGTTCTGGAGAAGTATTTTATGATTAGTGCTGCCAGGTATCCTTCTCTATGATTTATTAATTTTTCTCAGCCTTTAAGAGTCTTGCTGTAATAGGAACCTGGGTGGTCAATGCCTTAATCATCCAGTTTGGAAAGAATATCCCCTATGGCTAAGTCAAAGGCATATTTGAAAGGATGACTGTCTTTCTCATAGTTCAAATGTTATTTAATTGGCCTTTTTTCAACAATACCTCTGGAGTTTTAAATGCAGTTCTTTATTGTAATCCCTATATGAAAGGGGTGTTTTTGGCATTGAAACAGAAAATAGGTTCCAGCAAGTTGAGTGAAATTAGAGATAATTGATAAAAATAACCTATCATTTTAAGAATACCGGCATATCTCTAAGGCTCTTTGGTTTAGGCATCTTAGATCGCTTCATCTTTATCATACAAGGGTTAAATTTCTTCCCACGATATAGCATGTCCTAAAAATTAATTTCTGTTGTAAGAAGGAACACTTCTCAGGCTTTAGTTTGATGTAGTTCTCTCATAGCCGTTGAAGAACTGACTTGAGATGGTACAGATGATTGGTAAAGGTTTTTGATAACACCATCATGTCATCCAGGTAGACAATTGCACAGCTCCTAGTGAGATCTTGCATAATATGATCTATTGCCATTAAAAGGAGGCGGGATCATTTCATATCCCTGAGGAGTCAGGTATGTTGAAATATTTAGCCATGCATATTAACATAAATTTTTTCTTGCTCCTCTGGTGATAATATATCTTTCAATAGCCACTGGTGAGGTCCATTACATATAATAGTTTGATCTGGAGAGTCATTATACACATCTTCAATTCACAGAATTGTTAGCTTCCTTTCTTTATGAGGCTATTTAGCTACCTGTAATCCATCAATGTTCCGTGGTAACAATTTTTCTCTTTATGAGTAACTGTGGGGACGACCATGGACTCTAAAGATCACTAGTAAGCTGACATCCAATAGTTGCTTAAGCTTAATCTTCATGTATTGCTTCTATAACTCTGTTTTCCTATATGGCTTCAATCATATTGGGGTGTTGGGATTTTTGCCCATATTCCCAGCCTGCTAGATTACCAGGAATCGCCAAGGGATAATTCCCTAATGCAAAGTGAATTGGAAATCAGTGGACCCTAATTTCAGAGTAACTATGTTCAGGGGATTTTGGAATATTTGCCTGGTCATATCCATCAGGGATCAATCCAGACAAATGCTTAAGATCTTGTCGGGCAGATTTGCCAATGAAATAGGGGCATCTGATAGTGATTAATTATCATGTGCACTGATTAATATCGGTCAGGTTTCATCATTAACTGATTGGGAATGTAAGTAGTAAGTTGTGAGGCTTGTGATGCCGCTTGCAACTAGCAAATTGATAAGTTGGTTCATGACCTGCCTTAATGGGTAACAAGACTCATTACCTAAGCAGGTCGCTAGCCAAATATGGTTGGTTCACTTGGATTGAGAGGAAAATGTTAGGGACACATTTTCCAACTCTTTCCATTTAGGTCTTGAGGATGTCCAATGACGGAATCCTAGCCAGGATGGGGAAGAAAATCGCTGCTGCGATGAGGATGGGTGATTCAATGGCAACAGCTGCCGTTTCATCAAAGAGGTGTCAACTGAGGGTTAGATGAACAAATCCCCACTATAAATTCCCTAGAATTCACTTATAATAAAAACAGTTTAAAGTAAACCAGAGTTTAGAACATGACTATATAGTTCTATAGTTTTCATCTGGTATATAGTTTAAGTAGTAAACTATTAAAGCTTTCAATTGTTTTATTCTTCTTAAGGATATTATTGCTGTGTGCGATTTTTGAGAGACTCTTTTAAGGAAAAGAGTAAAGATCTGAGTGTAGACCTAGAGAAGAAGGAGAAACAATCAGAAATTGCTGCCAACTGTGTGTTGGACTAAAGAAACTGTCACCAGGGAATCTCAGAGAAGATTGAGTTGGACAGTATAAGGAAACAAATCCCTATATTAAGACATCTCTAGTATTTTGAGCGGGAATACTGGCTGAGCGTTGGGCTGAGATCTAAGAATTCCACTCAACTATGGATCATAGTCGTCATACTATTATCAACTAATAATATCAAATCCTATACAACGCGGATGGATTGCACAAGAAGCAAACCTGTGAAGTAATAAGATTATTGGGGTAATTTGCTGATAATAACCAAAACAATAAATTTTTACATGGGGTTAGTCTCCTACATCGCTACTATGTGTCCAGTTCTTTATGTTAACATAGTCAGCATCTGACGTGGAGAAAAAGTTTTGTTAACCTTCAGGTAATTGAAGCACTTATATCAAGTTCCTTATACTCTAGCTTTTTGGATATTTGGATTTGAGGAATGGCACAAATTAAATCATTTGCATGTAGGAAAAAATCAAAGTGAGTACCAAAAAATTGCATCACGTTAATTTCATCAATGGAGATTAATTGACACTTCTCAATATTTTGATGTTTCTTGACTAATATATCTTGATTAGTCAGGTTTCCAAGTATTAGCTCAATAGCAGCTTATAAAGTTGGATTAAGGACTCCTGGTAGAACTCTTAGCTCGAATCTACCAACTTTTATATACTAGTGATATGTAGCAAGCAGATCAAGGGTATACTCTGGGTTATGTTGGTAGTAACCAATTTTTGTTGTCCTAAAATAATTTTGCCTCATTGGTAGCATAAATGGTATGACTTCTGCTGCATCTGTTGAGTTGAGTAGCTTTTTTTCTATTTCTTTAATAAGTTTAATATTTTAATGGTGTAGAGAAATTAGGTACTTAATTTTAAAAGAGTCTTTCTTCTTTCTGGATCCTCTATTATCCAGTACAAGGGGAACTTCATATTTGAGGATTGATAAATAACATTATTTTAAATTGGTGACTCCTTTATATTAAATAATAAACGTGTCCCAATAAGAATATCTTTCTTTCTATTGTTTAGGGAAACCGTGGGAGCTAAGAAAGCTAATTTGCTGATCTATATTGACAGTAGATAATATGCACCTATAGCCTTGGTATTTTAAATTAGCTGTGCTATACTCTTTAGTGTATCTGAGGTTGAGGGCGAGTTTAATTTTCTTGATGAGACATAATGATACAACATTGATTGGGGATCTTGTAGCCAAGGTTTACTTACTTTGACCTTCTTAATTGCCACTTCTACTTTTGTCATGATTCCTCAAAAGTTTGGTGAGAGGACTAAAGCCTCTTTTTCTGAAATATTGCATTGAGCTTCCTGGCTCTCTTTGGATATTTCTTAATCTCCATTATACTGAGTTCTCTCAATATGGGTTGGATTAACAGGGCATGATAGTAATCATCATCACTGGATATATCAACCATTCTTAGGCGCCAAATAGCTTGACTTATGTTAGTGTCCTTTCAGAACCTGGACGTAGTCAATACTATTGGTATTCAAACGTTCTGAAAAAGCGAGTTCAGAAGGTGTATTTAAGTTATAATAGCCTGTGATTTAGTATAATCTCCAGAGTCTCGCTAGAATCATTTTTAATGCATGCGAGTTGAGCAACCAGCACTGTTTTAATTTCAGGTACTTTAAGCTGGTCAGTTTTAGAGGTAGCTAACCCTAAGATTATTGCATAATTACCTGCTCGTTTATGGGCGGTTCTTCTTATACACTCATTTTTAGTGCGGTTGTTCTTCTTTTAGTAATTACACTTGAGCTTTCCACCTTCTTAGGCTCTAGTTCCTCAACAGTATACACTCTGGGTTTTGAGGGAACATTTCAGGAGATTTTTGGCTTGTGTATATCAATCACATCATGCGGGGCTTCCTTGAGGTATAAGGCAGATATAAATTTTGTCTGACAAACGTGACGTGCATGTCAAGGTTGGGATTACTATGTAAAACATTGACAACGGCAGAAACGGCATTGTCCAATGTAAGCATCTTTGAGGTCATCAGCGTTTGAGCCTCAATATAGAAGTGATCTGCAAATTAATCCAGGGTTTCTTTTTGATAAAATGAAATCCTCATGAAGGCATGTTTCTTCATACTTGAGTTTTGCTTGGAACCAGATAAATTCATAAGTGCTTCCTTAGATTCACTCCAAGTATTCAGGTCTTCCATGTGGGGAACCATAACCTCCTGTGCCATATTAAACAAGACAAGATATGCTCACCATTTTATGTTTAGTCACATCTTCTATTGTAGCCTCATAAAAATAGAGGAAAGATGTGATATCCCATTCTCCAAGTGTGAACTTTTTTTTTAAGTTAAACTTAAATGTAGTGTCCTCTAATCCTGAGACAGCTTGTACTCTGAGAGTTTCAGATTTATTAACTTTAATACAAGTGTCACTTTGCTCAACTTGTCAAGAGAGTATCTAATTTGATACAGTAGAGGGATAAGATGTTATTCTTTTTCATAAAAAGTAAGTTGTGGTGTGACATCTAACAGATTGATACAATTTCAAGAATGGCTTTATCGATATGTGAGTTTCTAAACAGATATCCAGAAAATGAATTTATAGATGAGAAAAATAGCAATAAGTTCATAAGAGTTTGTTTTCATCCTCTAATACTCTAATGCGCCGATTTAAGTACTACTTCATCTGTTAGAATTTAGTTCACTGGGAGAGCTTGTTAGTATTGGCTTTCAACTATTCTGTGAGAGTATTCCACCATTGCTAATCTTCATTGAGGTGATGATAGATTTGAATACAATAGAATTCTTAACTAGGTGATTTGCTCTGTATTTTTTCTCTCATTTGTTAGTCACTTGTAATTCTATGATTCTTAACCTGAGTTGCATCAGATATCAGAAGCTGCTCAACAAGCTTTACTTAAAGCATAAGATTCCATGATACTGACGTAGCCTCTGAGGTTTTGTGGGCTTCAAGCTCATTAATCCTTTTTATGGAGTGAACTTTTATGAAAGCAGTAAGTTATGCTTATATCCGACCTGACAATCTAGGTGCCAAAGCACTCAAATGGCGAACCCAGTTACCAGAGGCACTGCTGTATGAATGACGTTTAGTTGAGCTGAAAATGATTTTACCAGCGAGCACCAATAGGCCATGAATGTGAGATAATCCTAGCAACGAAACAAGCTATCTAGCCCTCAGGGCTCGTGGGTTTGTGAGTTAGGAAAAATTGGATCAAGTTGGGTTTATTTAATATCATAATCTAAAAATGAATTTCAGGAAACAGGATTTATTGGATTGTAAGATTAAAAATCAACTGTAAATTTTCTGAGTGTGTTACAACTGTTTAAATAGACGACTAATTTAGGGAACAGCTTAGTAAAGCTTAGATTGGGGACTTTGAAAATTCACCTAACCCAGTAAACTTTAGTGGGGAGGGGAACAAATTTACTTTGACTTGACTTCAAAATTGTCAGCAGTGGGCCGAGTCACTGTTGGTTTGACCTTGAATGCCTAAATTGCAGTCTCACTGTATTTCTGACAGTTAGTGTGATGGAATCTTGCCTGACAGGTAACAAAACCTCCTAAAGCCACCCCATGTAGTGGCAGTCCCAAGAGGTCAGTAATGGGTTCAGGATATCCAACCTGCCTGCACATGGTCACTTTGACATACATTCAGCCAAGTGAGTTGCAATGAACAATGATCCTAATTTAAGGGGAGGATTCTGGGCTAGCAGCAACAAGTGATGATGGTGGTACATGCCTGGCGGGCTTTGTCCCTGAAGTTTTGAGGGAAGTTTTGAAACAGCAGCAACATTACCCAATGGCCTGAAGCCATTAGAGACTTTAACTGAGTATTTGTTGCTGGTTGCATTCTTATTAAGAGTACCTGCCCGTTGGGCTTTGCCCCAATGTTTTTGAGGCAGGTTTTAAACTGACAAAAACATTTTCTAATGGCCCTTTGCCATTAGCAAATTCTTTTGAGAATCCTACACTTGATTTCTCACTCACTGAATGTGCAAGACAGTCAGGATTTATTGCTGAGGATTTTAGGCTTCCAGGTCTTAATTTTGAGGGCTCAGCGTTGTCAACTTTATAAGATCCTTTTGGCCTAAGGGGGTGACTGCTTCCAATTATTTTGAAGCATATTCCTCAATTTGCCAAAATAATTTAGCTGAGGCAATTGCAGGGACAGGAGGTGGGATCTTCAAGGGAAGGGCTGTTACCCATTGCTCATCTATCATATGGGCGAGATTTCTCTGTGTGACAAGAGGGATAGCTGCCTTTTAGGCCCCTTTTTTGTTGGGAATTGAAACACCACCTGATCCAGGAAGAGGGGACCTCCCCCATAATTAAATTACCCTAACCTTTTTACAAGGGGCGCTACCACCGGGGAACTGCGTGAGAGCCACATTTAGTGGGCCTGGGCAACTTAATAGTCATTAAAATAACGATTTTTGGTGGAGGACGGAGAGCTTTGGGGTGGGAGGCATGGAAAGCCTTTACCAGTTCCAGGAAGTTTGCGCAATCTTGAGCCTTTATCCAACTGTTCTCATAGGCTGTATAGCCTTTCCATGCAATGATATACTGAACAGATCGCCAAGATTTGTGGGAAGTCAGAATGCCATCCACTTCAGCTCCTTCGCACCCTTAATTAACTGACTCTGGTTCTGAGGGGATTGCCCCCTAGAATGAAGACAACTGGGATGCATGGAAGACTGGTTGTTGCTTTCAGTGGGGTAGTAATTTCAGATGGAAAACGCAATTACCTAAATCTTCCTCCACCAAGTGGGGACCCAAGCGTTTGTTTGAAAACTTACCTGATGGGACCTGCATCCACAAATTGCGCATGTCAATCATGACATATGAACCCACCTTGATTTTGTGAGCCAGGAGCCAATTCTGATCTGTGAACCGTTTGTAGTCAAACTATAGCCTTAGTTAGATGCTCCCAAACTAAGTACTGTGTAGCTCAGATATGTTGGGCATGGTCAGCAGCGGCTGGTACCTCTGGGCAAAGACATGGATAAACTTAAAAGGTGGAGTTGTACCCCAAGGACGCTTCATATGGGGAAACTCCAGTGGAGGCGTACGTTCTGTTAATATATGCAGATTGCATGAGGGGAAGGTCATAAGCCAAGGTATCCTGCATGGCAGCAGTGTAGCACCGCAGTTATTGTTTCAGGGTCTGGTTAACCCATTCGGTTTGGCCATCAAATTGAGGGGTGGTATGAAGTGGAGCGACAGGGTGTAATCTTTAAGATTTCCAAGAGCTCATTCCAGAATCACACTGTGAACTGGGGTCCATGGTCACTGAAAATCTCCTGTGGGAGGCCAAATGTTGAGAACACATGGCACATGAAAAGACAAGCTGTTTCCTCAGAAGTTATAGCAAAGGAACAAGGGGTGAAAAGGGAAGATTTTATGAAGCGGTTGATAACCACCATCACCACTGTAAACCCATTGGAACTTGTGAGTTCAATGATGAAGTCCATGGACACTGATGTCCATGGACCATCTTCCTTTTGTAAGGGATGAAGAAGACCATTTTTGTCAGACTGATCTGACTTGGCCCATGCACAAGTTATGCAATATACAATCCATGCTGGAACATCCTTTGACAAGCCTTCCCAATTATAAGTATGCTTGATTAAGTCGAGACAATTATTATTCCCTGGATGTCCAACTTCGGGAAGATCATGATGAGCCTGAAACAATTCAGCACAAAGGAGGGGAGGAACCCAAACTCGTAATTGAAATTGAATAAGGCCCTCAACCAGAGAATATAAAGGAATGTTTTGACGCAGGGAGGGACAACTGCACCAGAAGGTTCACCTCTTCTGCACAGGCTGTTTGCACTGCCAAAACCCATGAGATTAGAGGAGCGTCCAGAGCTAAGTCCAATGTCAAAATTATGGGAGGGACAATGGATAAGATTTGTGTGGGATGGATGACTGTGACCAGATCCGCATCATCTGAGTCAGCAGGGCAATGTGTGGGATTAGAACTTAGGAAGTCAGGAAACACATTCAATGCCCCTTTTACAAACTCATACTTGAAGTTGAAACTTCATAAAACTCGATAGTTTCAAGCCTGAATTGGTCTAAATTCTGTGGCTTGCAAAAGTAGAGAAGAGCTTAGTGATATGTGCGCACTGTTAACTCATGCTGAGCACCCTGTAAGAGATACCTCCAATAGGTTGCCCATGCTATAGCTGCTCACTCCTTATCATAGATGGCCCAGGACTGTTCAGCAGGAGAGAACTTGTTGGAAAAATAAGCAACCAGATGCTCTGAACCATTGTGCTCCTGCAGCAAGTCAGCCCCCACCACAACAGATGAGGCATCACATGCTACGACTTAAGGTTTTGAAGGGTCCACATGTTTTAAGATGGGGGTGACAAGAACATATACTTAATCGAATCAAATGCCTGCTGGCACTCAGGCATCCAACGAAAGGAGGAATTTATACCCATGAGTGGATGAAGTGGGGTGGCTAAACGGGATAGGGCAGGTGAGATTTTCTATAAGAAAATGATAGTGCATAATAAGCTTCTCTATTGTTTTTGAGTCGTTGTAGTTGACCATTCACGGATGGCATGCTACTTGTTGGGGGAAATAGCGTACCCATCTTTTTAAGATGAGATTGCCTAAGAAGGTAACCTCTTCCCTGTAAAACCCGCGTTATGATGGCTTGACAAACAGACCTGCCTTATGCAAGGCAGCCGCTACTGCCTCCAAGTCCTTAGCATGTTGTTTATGAGTAGGGGGAGTGTACAAAGATATCATCAACGTGTGTGACCGCACAGGTGAATCAGAGATCACTCAGCACACTATTGACCATTCTCTGGAACGTGGCTGGCGCAATATTTAGCCCAAAAGGCATCACTTAAAAATTGGAAGATGCCTCATTTTATATGTATTGCGGTAAGCCATTTCTGACCTTCCTTCACACAAATCTGATTGAAAGCATTAACAAGATCTAGTTTTGAGAACACATGCAATTTGGAAATAGCTTGACTAATTGTATGTTCTAAAGGAAGAGGGTAGAGATCATAGACCGTGATCTTATTAAGGTGACCATGATCCACACAGGGATAAAGGTAACCATTTGCCTTCTTAGCAGAAAATGGTATATGCAACAGAGGAAGTTTCTTTGAAGAGCCAACCCTCGTTAAGCATGTCATCCAACCATGCATTAAGAGCAACCTCCTCCTCCGCTGTATGTGGGCACAGTGGGCAGTTTATGCTCACTACATGCACCGTTGTCCAAAATCCCAAGTTGAATTCTGTATGTGGGGGAAGACCATCCACCTTCTCAGAGTTGAAAATACTTTGGTAACCCATCAACGCTTTTGGAAAATCCAATGGGAGGCCCACAAGGGAATCAAGGGAAGTGATCAAACTGCGACCTATAGTTTTGATAAGAGTATTCAGTAAAGGAAACTCGCCCACATTTTACCATTGGAGAACGTCAGCATAATAAATCCAAGGTGAATTCTTATATTCTGCCACCGCCACCAGCCTACACCCAAAATTATGGGAAACATGAGGTTTGGCATTGCTGAAAAACAATTGCAAAACTTAAACTGGTGAACCATGGAAGGTACAGGATGCCTTATCTTGGATGATGGCTGGGAGGCTGACAAAGCGACCATCACCTTTGGACCAACATCTAGGTTAAGACCAAGTTGGTGGGCCAACTCTTGGCTCATAGACTTACCCGTTGCTCCAGTGTCAACCAAGGCCTCAAAAGACACCTGGTGTACTCCAATAATATTTTCATTGGCAATAAAAAGTAGGCAGAATTCTGTTTATTGGCAGCTTCAGTTGAGTCCATTGATAGAGAAAGGATTGCAACTAGATTGGGAAAAATCAGAAGGTTTGTGGCAGGGGCCAATGATTCATAAGCTAGAGTGCCAGAATAAACTAACAAGGGCGCAGGGCAGTGTCAGCGTTTTGATTAGATACAGATACTGAAATGAAACTGTGATTCAAAACCAAGGCCACATCGGCAGCTTCAAGAATTAAAATCCCATTTTGAGGGTGGAATGAGTAAAATTTGGAGACACTGGTGTAGTGCAGCCATAGTAAAACTTTTTCACAATTTAATTCATCTGATAGAAAAGGACCACTGCTGCGCCCATTTAAATGAGAAGGGAGGAAATGGCTGCTGAAAATGGACGGTTGATTATGTCATGAAATATAAAGTTAACTTTAGACTAGCCTGCCAGTCTAGGTGTCAAAGCACCCAAATGGCAAGTCCAAACTCCAGAGGCACTGCTGCATGAATGATGTTTAGTTGAGCTGGAAATAATTTCGTCAACAAGGCCAATAGGTCATGAATGTGATAGTAACCTAGCAACAAACCAGGCTATCATGTTCCAGGGCCATGGGTTTATGAGTTGGGAAAAATTGGATCAGGTTGGATGGTTTGTGTTTATCATAATAAAAAAATGAATGTCAGGAAATGGGATTTTATTGGATTATAAGATTAAAAAATCAACTTTTAATTTTCTCAGTGTGTTTTTGACTTTTTAAACAGACGACTGATTTAGTGAATAGCCTAGTAAAGCTCAGGATTGGGGTCCTTGAGGATTTGACTAACCTGGCGAACTTTTTGTGGGAATGAAAAACGAATTTACTTTAACTGATTTTAAAATTGTCAGCGGTGGCCGAGTCGCTATCAATTTGACCTCAGATGCCAAAAGTGCGGTCTTATTGAGTTTTCAACAGTTTGCATGATGGCGTCTTGCCTGATGGGTAATGGGAACCTCCCAAGGCCACCCCATGTAGGGGAAGTACCAAGTGGTCAGAAATGGGTTCAGGATATCCAACTTGCCTGTACCCAGTCACTTTGGCATCCGTTTGGCCAAGTGAGATGCAATTAATGACAATTCTGTTTTTTGAGGGGAGGATTCTGGGATAGCAGCAACATTTGATGATGGGGTACATGCCCATTGGGCTTTGTCCCTGAAGATTTTGAGTGGAGTTTCAAAATGGCAGTATTGTAACTAATGGCCCAATGTCATTGGCGAGTTTACTGAGGATTCATCACTGGTCATATTTTTATTTCGAGGTACCCACCTGTCAGGCTTTATCCCCAATGTTTTTTGAAGTGGGTTTTAAACTGACAAAAACATTTTCTAATGGCCCTTTTCCATTAGCAAATTCTTTTGAGAATCCTACACTTGATTTCTCACTCACTGAATGTGCAAGCCCATCAGGCTTCATTGCTAAGGATTTTAGGATTACAGGTCTTTATTTTGAGGGCTTGGTGAGTCAACTTCATAAGATCCTTTTGACCCAAGGGGGTGGCGACTTCCAATTTAATAGACGCATATTCCTTAATCTGCCAAACTAATTCAGTGGAGGTGATTCAGGGGACAGGTGGTGGGACCTTCAAGGGAAGGGCTGTTACCCATCGCTCCTCTATCACATGGGCGATATCTCCCTGTGTGATAAGAGGGACATCTGTCTTTTTAAGCCTCTTTTTTGTTGTGAATGGAAACACCACCCGGTCCAGGAAGAGGGGACGCTCCCCCTAGACTTACAGTTTCAGTTGGGATACAATGAGCTTAGTCTGTTGTTCTCATTATGACGGCTATTAAAATTTTGGGCCACCATTTAACCATGGGCTTTGGCATCTTTTCTTCAAAGAGCTTGGGCAAAATATTCAAGTAGATTCTGGGTTTTTTACTAAGATTCTACAATACCCTTTTTTAAGAGTTCCATGGCTTTCTATACATACTTGATGATATCAGAATTGATGTTTCCCATTTGGTTACGGAGTTGAATGATATAGAAATAATTCATGTTGATCAGCTTATGGATGTCCCTTTACTTTAAGATGACAAATTATATGCCTGTTTGTAGGCTTTCTGTAAGGCCCCTTGTATTCTTATGGTAATGGTGCTCCTCATTATGGACTCCTAATAGATGCACAATATGGTAAAATTATGGGTGTACAAATTGCATGATGTAGCAGGATAGATTTGTGCTTGAACCATAATTCTCTTGAACTACACCAGATGCATATAAATTCATGAATGTCCTATGCATGGTAAATTACCTTTTGCAGATGGCTCTTTCTCCTGAGTTTATGGCTCCTTGAAGTAAGTCTTTAACTCCTTCAAGGATAACCATGTTAAACGTCAATAGTCAGGGATCTTCAATAAATTTTCTTTTACTTCTATTTATGTTACCAATTGTGGACTTCCCATTCCATCATATTCTTTACATTTCTGTTGTATACCCAGTGGGTTACACTACCAATCAGATTGTCTTTTGTGATGTGATCAATATCATCAAGGTATTGTTAAGCGTTAGGTGAGCTCCTGTATTGAGCACCAGCCTGTAAGGCTTCCATTTTTTAGTGACTCGATTGTGCTTTGCCCAAGAAGCTCAACAGCTAATAATTGGAGCAGTCTAAGTCACACAACAAGTTTTTTAATTAATTTTGCGTATGCCAAGTCAAGCTTAAGTCCCATCAGCTAGAATATCCGTCCTATGGCAAGATTGGTAAAAGGATTTATTGAAGTCAAGCTACCAAAAAGATAGTATATGATAAACGGCGGAAATTTACTTAGTATAGGCTAGGGCTTTTTATAAGTTGCAGACAACAATAAAAACCCAATAAGGAAAAGTTCATTGAAATTAATAGTGGGGAAGATCTGGATGGGAGTCTCTTAGTCAAGCGATGCATTCCATATTTATATGCCTTTGTAGTATATTTTAGATAGATTGTAAAGGTATTTAAAATGAACCAAATTAGTTGATACTTGATATCACCTAAGTCAATCGTTGAGAAGTTCTTTATTCTTACCCTTTTACAGGTGTGTCATATAGTACCATCTCAATTGCCAACTGATGTATTAATTACCTGACACTGTGATAGTCTTTTGCTTCAGCTAATCAGGATTTACTCTTGGGTATTCTGAGCTTAAGTTGGTCCAATGAAGTTTTTCTATTGTCAAGTTAAGCCTTACCAGATATAAATTTTTCCATATAGTTTATTTAAAAAATTATTTAACCCCCTTTTCAGGTATAGGTGTTGATTTTCTTTTGGGAATGAGTAGCTGTTCTTCTTCCCATAATGTCTTATACTCTGATATCCAACACAGGTCTAGGTTATCAACACATTCTTGTAGTAAATGGTCATGAGGGCCTTTAGCTTGGCTAGTCAAAAAAGATCATTGTAATTTTGATCATTTAAGTTAAGGTGAGTGATTCAGCTGCAATGGCCTATGACTTGGCTGGCCTGTTTTTTTTATCAAAATATCATATGGTATTTTAAAAGGAAAGTAGTTTAGTCATGTCAGCATTTAACCCAGTTAGTCCTAGTAAATCATTGTGATCTTAGATGATTTTTGCAAAGGTAAGAGATCTGGTCATAATGGCCATTATATTAATAAGAGCTTAGTTTATAATAGGCTTTGGTCCTTCCTCAAATATTAAATTGGTTTCTGGTAAGCGCCTTCATGACTTTGGCATGAATAAACTGAGTAAAACCATGCAATCATCTTATAACTCTTCCATAGTATTTGACTCAGTGCTTCTGGAAAGCAGTTATGCTTCATTCTGATAAGTTTATGGGAATTATAATATCAACTTCCAATGTTTCCATATAATTTGGCTCAATACTAGTAAGCTTTTTTATAATTTTTTATAAAGTATTCTTCCAAGGCCGTGCATCCAACTTCTGATTCTTATGTATACTTTTGTCGCATTATCTGTTAAGAAAATTAGTGATCTTGTTGCATCGTAATTCAGCAAATTAAACTTTTCTCTCTCGTTGAAATCACTTTTGCAACCTATTCAATTCAAGTCTGAATCTAGTTTGATAAATCTCATAGAGGAGATTAGTCTGCGCCCATGTCAGGGAGCAGTTGGGCAAGTAAGGTAAGAGGAGAAGGTGGGATGCCCGCAGCCTCAAATGTTCAAAAACGCCCCAGAGAAACCAGTGGAATAGAAAAAAATTTCAAAAAACTGGCGGTCACTATTTCCCCAGAAATCCTCGCTTGGCAAGCACGATGCAACCAGTACATCAATACGCCGCACTCCCAGCCACTTTCATTGGTGGAATATGGAGTCTGCGTGTTTCTGGACATCCAACAAACGGCTTTAGGGGAAAAATTTTGTGGGGATGTGCACACTTTTTTCCTGACCGCGGTGTATGTTGCACCTCATTCCATGTCACATGGTTGGCTGGACCTAGGTTTCAAAAACAAGGAGGCAGCAGACGAGGCTGCTGTGGTGTGTGTAGTGATCAACCTCCCCAAAGGGCAATGGGTCATTGAAACAAAATGCACTAGATGGACAAAATCCAACCAAATTTTCCCCACATTTGACTTCTTGCTTACTACGGTAAAACGTGACATTTTGGCTCAACACCTGAAAGATGGTCTCGCCATCTACGGCGAAATACAATCTTTAAAAATGCAACGCTTTATGCTGATGCCACACCTGTGCACCAGCAAAGCCATCGCAGTTCTGAACCCAACCAAGGAGATCACAAAGGACCTAACCCAGATCCTGCACTCTACTTTTATTAATATCAAAGGGCATACCACCCACCCTTTCCAGGTAACCGTGGACAGCGCGCCCCCCATCTGCACCCACTGTGACGTGTTCAGCCATAAGGCACACACATGCCCCACCAAGGAGGGCGTCACATTCCAAGAGCACCCCTCAGCGGCCATGGCCAGCGGAGAGGCACACTACAAACCAATTGTAAGCAAAGAGGCCTTCCCATGGGGAGCACAAGGCTGCTACTTACTGGTAAAGCCTATTTTCCCGCAAGAGCGGAAGAAGGCAAAGCAGGCCCACAGGGCCATGGCTAAGGAAGTGGCCAAAGTCACTACCGCTATCCCACACTCCCAACGCCAGGAGGACATTGAAACCTTTGCAGTGGAAGAAAATCGGGAATCCATCAACCAATCAGATTGGGAAACCCATACCAATTGGGCCAACCAATCTGAGGATCTGATGGGTGACTCAAATTCTCCCAATCTTTGCAACCAAGCTCTGGTCAAAACTGACTTGGCCTTCAACCTACCTGAAAACTTTTTTTTCACCCTGCTCAATGGTGCACTAAACTCATCTGCACCGCAAAAAATTCATCTGATGTTGGGGAAACAAAAAGCGAAGGCAAAAGCCAACGCAAACCTTTCTGCAAAGATTAACAAAAATACTGATAGCATTGCTGCAAACACCCGCGCTGCTGTGAAGGCCCGTGGGGATCTAGAGGAGGCTAGTGGGTCCAGGTGCCCACCCCCTCGCACCTAAGGTGTGATGGGGGAAACCTTCACTTTAGGGACGTTGAATATCGCCAGACTCAAGGCCTCACCATTCCAGGCTAGGAAACTGAGTTTTTTACAACAAAATTTACCCGTGGATATCCTGGCCATCCAGGAGTCCCACTGTCCACAAGGTTCTGAGGAGGCTTGGAAAACAATGCTCCTCCCATCCCTATCCTTTTGGTCAAAGCACTGTGGGGTGCTAATTCAGAAAAATAATTTTTTCAAATTTTTATTGTCAGAAACCTTCTTCAATGGCTGATTCCTCATTGTCACTTTTTTGTGGGCTGACGTGGTACACGATATCATCAACATCTATGCCCCAAACGGTGCACGAGAGCCTCAGGAATTTTTCTCATTGGTTAAATCCCTCCCACTACCCTCAGACCCTTTTGTAGTTGGTGACATGAACTGTTGGCTAAACACTCCAACGGACTGGTGGCCTTCCTCCTCCCACGCCCCCCAGGACCACGTTGAACTTTGCATTCTAAAGGCCACCCTTGGGTTAATGGATGCGCTGCTGCGGCAAGCCCCGCTGCTTGAGAACATGATGCGCCCCCACGTCCACAACAGCTAATTAAGGTCCATGTCCCGCATTGACCTTATCCTTACGCCGGCGAAATTCCAACCCCACATATCCAACTTTAAAACAACAAAAATAGAACTCTCCGACCATTGACTGGTCTTGATAACCTACCACCTACCTGCCACAGCTGCTAAGGCCCCACATTGGTGCAAAATCCGCCCCCCTGAGTTTGTGTCGCCAGGATTTTCCACATGGGTGGAATCAGCAACTTTGGCAAAAGAGTTTGTTGCACCATTTTGCATGGACTTCATTTCCAAATGGGCAACTTTCAAAGAAGATACCATCCGCCACTCTTGCC
Source organism: Massospora cicadina (assembly GCA_022478985.1). NCBI lineage: Eukaryota > Fungi > Entomophthoromycota > Entomophthoromycetes > Entomophthorales > Entomophthoraceae > Massospora > Massospora cicadina. The sequence goes on along the minus strand of JAKSZP010009433.1, from coordinate 73,096 downwards.
ACCTCTCCTCCAGATGCTCATGAGCCACATTGTCTGTCATTTCGCGTGCTCTAGAAGAGTTGGCACACATGGAGTCCAACATCTCAGCTACAGGATACAGCTCTGCATAGGGCCAGAAGTGGGCGGAGGCAGCCACCCACCTTAACACGCTCAAAAGGCTACACAAACATTGGGTTTGTGTTCAGTACAGGGCCAAATGCATCACAAAAGGTGACAAGTGCACCACATATTTTTTTAAAAAATTTCGCACCACGCCAGAGCATGGCCTGCACACAGGTGCAAAGATCGGATGATTTCATTGCAGATATGCCAGCTGAAGTGGCAGTTAAAATACAAAAGTATTACTCCAAGTTGTACCAATCCAATCCAATTCAGCCAGCTGAAGTGGCAGAATTTGTTGACTGAGCCCATATCTGCACCATTTCCCGATACCCAGAAATAATGAATTTGTTACTCTGAACAAATTATGTATAACCATTTGTGGTGCACCAAACTGAAAAAAGCCCAGGCCCGAATGGCATTCCATATGAATTCTACAAAAAATACTTCAAATATATATCCCCACTACTGTTGGCCTCACTTAACCAGAGCCTTTTGGAAACACGCCTCCTGCCAGGAGGACAAGAGGCCTTCACCATAACACTCTTCAAGAAAGGGGACAAGCTAGACTTAGCCAACTGGTGCCCCATTTCTTTAGCTAACATGGATACAAAAATTTTAACAAAAATCATGGCTAACCATTTAGGGATTGTAGCATCTGCCACCATCTCCCCAGAACAATTCAGTTTCATACCCAGAAGGTCGATTTGGGACAACGTGCACTCTGTGGCCAACGCGTGCCAGTCCGCAGCCTCTGGGGCACTTGCATTCTTGAACCAACAGAAGGCCTATGATAGAGTAAACTGGGAATACCTCAGGGCCTGCCTCCATCAATTCTGCTTACCCCCTTGCTTCATCAACTGGGTGATGCTGCTCATGGAATCTGCAACAATGGTAGTACGTGGCCCTGGCTTCCTAACAGAAGTAGTCCGCCCTCAAAGGGGCTTGCGACAAGGGGACCCCCTTAGCCCACTCATATACAACTTCAGCCTTGACCCACTACTTCGAAATGCGAATGCCCAACTCACTGGGGTCCATGTACCAGGCCAAGCCCCAGTCAAGATGATGGCGTTCGCAGATGACTGTGTGGTGGGGGTGTCTAATAATGAAGATGCACGCGCACTTAAAGTTCTCATCCAGGAGTATTTTCGGGTAAGTAACGCTGCACTGAACGCCTCCAAAACTGAAATCATCCTCCTTGGTCAGTATCAAAACTTCTGGGCCCCGGCAACCAGTGCTCAGCCCGTCCCATCTGCTCACAAACGCGCTCGCCCTCCCAGATCACCCCACACCGCCCCACTGGTGCTCCCCTTTGTGCCACGCCCTACCATAGGGCCAGTCCTCCATCTGGGCGTGTGGGTGGAGGCAGGCGGATATGCATCAGAAGTAATGGAAAGTTTTATTCTAGACAACGTGACGAAGCGCATCGCCTCCCTCAGAGCCCACCCTACTTCCCTTACTGGCAGGGTCGTTTTGGCCAACTCTATGCTCCTCTCCAAAGTCTGGTTTGGAGCCCACGCCATCCCCTTCTCCCCAAGCTTCTTCAAATCCTTGCATGTCCTGCTGCAAGGATGGCTATGGTCAGGCCGCCCTCCACCAGTATGGTTGGAAGTCATGTTTGGCCCTCATCAGCATGGTGGCATGGGCCTACTTGACTTCAGAGCTTATGCAGCCAAGATCTTGGATACCTGGATTGCGGCCATCACCGCCCCTACACTCCCCTCCCAACACTGGTCCTGCGCGGCCCGCTCCAACTTCTTCTGCACCTTGGGCCTCAACAATCCATCAAACCCCCACTCCCTGATGAAATACCTGGCTTCACACCCATCGGCCACAGGTCCTCACGGTACTAAAACCCACTACAAATGAATCCTACTCTCCATGCGGAGCGCTGAGTGGAGAGTTTGTATTAGTGAACATACAACCCAAAGAGGCCGCCCCTCCCCTTAGTTCACACAAGAGGTATAGGGGCTACCCATCCATGATGGCGTGATCCCCATATGGCCCCATGTCCTATCTAGGGTGGACTACCTGGACATGATGGACATCCCTTACTCCGTTGAGACCCAAAAAACCATCTGGAAATACGCTCACCATCCTCTGTTGCAGCCTCAGATCCGCTCCCATGTGTGGCGCTGCCTGAGGCGGGTGTACCATACAGCTGAGCGCTATAATGCTTTACACTCATCCTGCGTCGTGTGTGGCCAGTATGGAACGCTGTTCCACTGCCTGGAGAAGTGTCCTACCTCTAAAGTGATATGGCGCGAAGTTCAACGTTTACTGGGCCAAAATCAAACACATCCCTTCATTCTGTCAAGAGATATGTTTGCTTTATCAATGGCCTCCCCCTTCCACCCTCCCTCCATGCTCTGGTGGTTGCAATCGCCATGTGGACCATCCACACGATTGTCTTGGATGCCATCGCAGGCTCCATCCCCACCCTCCCAGAAGCTGTCCACAGATTCTGGTCTCATTTGGTGGACCACTTTCAAGTGTGGATGTTTGGATACCTCCCACCACACCGCTGACAGCTGGTATCCTCCTGGTTCCCAGTTTGGTTCATCAAATCAGACCCCTCCTCCACACGTGTTCAATTGTGGTTACGGCCCCTTCACGCGTTCCCTCCCCTTCCCCATAAGTGGCGTTCCCTTTGGCAACAAGAGATAGCATCGCTTCTCTGGGGTGCCTTCCCTGTTACTAAGTGTTGTCTTGGTTGAGTCAATTTTGGAAGTGTCCATCCCATGGTCGGCCTTCCCCGCAATAAATTAAAATTTAGATGATGATCAGTAAATTTAGTATAATTTGACCAATAAAATCATCTAAATATAAAAAAAAATTCAGCAAATCAATAAACATAACTCCTTAAGATTTGGATATCTCTTGCTCAGTTTTCAAATAACACAGGACTTTTGCATCAAGGTACTAGCAGCTCTGATGCCCCATAAGTTTGGTACTATGTTTTCCAGGTCTTATTTATTATTGTTTCTGAGGAGCTAATGTTAGGCAGCGTTGGTGTTTCTTTTCTGTTTATCTAATATGTTAGGTTTGAGTTTATCTGTGTCCATTATTGTTGGTGCATCTCCGGCAACAAAAGTCCTAGTCCACATTTTCAGGGCTAATGGAATAAACTGAATTAAGTCTGTTCAAATAGTAGTTGAATTAAGTATTTTTTGCTTCTAATCTTCTTCCTTGCTAGACCATTTAACATCAAGATTATAATACTTGTTATCCTTGTCACTTTCTACATCATACTTAGTTAAGATTTTGTAAAATAGATTTTATTAAATCATTCACAGTTCTTTAAGATTATAGAACACTTATAATTGATCTACAGAATAATCATATTGTTCAGAGGCTGTTTTTTCATTATCTATAGTACTAAAATAATTCTTATAAAAACTGTCCAGAGCTTCTAGTAAAATTGAGAATATTTAAATTTGCACGTTTATACAAAACTCAGGCACTTTTGTTCAGAGTAGCAATCAGCTCCTCAGCCTGTGATCACTTAGTTTGGGTAGATATTTGGTGAAATTTCCTACTTGGGTTTGTTTAGTACATATTATTCCCATAAAGCAGGTCTAATGTTCTAGAGAGGTTGAACAATCCTTGGTGGGTGATCTCTATTTTCTCGAGTTGCAGCAATTATCTCTTGATAAAACTGTTTTTTTTTCAACAATAGAAATCTCTTCTATCACTTTGTTACTACTTAGGCGATCACTTTATATGTTGGTCAAATAAGTAAGATATGATTTAGACTATATCAAACTCTTCCTTGTAAAGCTAAATCTTTATAAAGGTGCTCTTTCAAGAGTGTCTGATATAGCAGATCCCCTATACTGGCTTTTTGAAGGTCATTGTACTTAAAAAACTAAGTAGAGACTCTCAGCTTCAGTATATTTGTTAAGCTGAGGCTCTTAATTATGGGTCTCAGATTTATTCAACATAGGGATTATAGATCTCATAATTAAACAGGGTATGGCTTTATAGCTACGCTTCCTAAACTAAAATTAGAACGTATTAAAGATGTAAATTAAACAAGATCTGTAGAATTCAAGATATATTTTATTAAATTAGATTTCTGTAATTTTAATAGGCGCTAAGGTACCCTACAATGATAAGATTTTCTGGTGATCTTAAAAGTCAGGATCTTCTTATAAATTTATAGATTTAGAGCCAATAATGGCCTTCTTTATTCTATGTCATTTGTAATCTTGTGATCCCATTGTTTCAGTGCTTCCAGATCTACTCACTGAAGATTGAGGAGCTGCATTATTAATTCTGATATTTAGTGGCTCTTGGCAATCAAAATCTAGTGATGTTAAAGCTTTCTTTTACCGCTCTAAGTCACTTTTGAGCGATTTTAAATTTAAAGTTTTATTTATCCACAGCTGTCTGCCCAAACCTATTCCTTTCATGTCCTTGGCTCCGCCGCCTGCCACCCCAGTGTGGGGCAGCAGTGCACCCCCACCTAGCGTTTTCCTCCCTATAGGCAAGCGCATTCAGATGGGCTCAAACAGCCCACCCACTGCTTCCAACCGTTTTGTCCCCCCACGGGACTTAGCGCTCCACCTGGCGCGCTTCCACCCTTCTCGCCCCCATCCTCTCACCCTCCCTCGCTCTGCCATTCGCTATTGCCTCAGAGTGGACTATGGCGTTTGTTCCCATATGCCAATAAGGCAATTGTTGAGCTAGCCACTGCAGCCTTTGCGCCAGCTGGCTTTATAGAATTCCGCCCTTTTAAGGGCTACTTTGACGTTGGGTTCCAATTTGAGGAGGATGCTGAAGCGGCAGCACAAACTCCTCTAATTTATAAAAAAACCCCATTACCACAACCCATACTCGCCTCCCTTCAGACACCACGCTGGTGGTATCCTTTGCAAATCTCCCATCCCACCTTCCACCCCAGGTTTTGTATGACCAGTTGGTCGCGGGGCTCATGGCTTATGGCACTCAGCCCAATATCATCTTTGCCATTCCATCTGGTGCAGAGCGCCTTGCTGCTCCTCGGGCAACAGCCACCATCATACCACACCACCCTATCATAGCCCAACAAATCCCACCCCGCGCTAGTGTGGCTGCAGCACCTGATCATTTCTTTTGGGCTTGGGTCAAAATTTGTAGCCAGATTTGTTCCCTCTGCTTTGGCCTCGACCATGCAAAAAGAGCATGCCCTCAGGCCAAGTCCGCTGCTGTGGCTTCTGAGCCTCCCTCTGGAGGTTCAGTATGGGCGCTTTGCTGCCCCATCCCACCCTCCAATCTCATTTAGTGGGCCCACATGGAAAATCAGCCCTCCCCAAAACCTCCAGCCTCACTCTCCCACCTAAATCTACCCCAGCCAATCATAGCAATTCTTGGACCACCATTGGCACCCAAGCAGCTGCCCATTTGCCCAATCCCACCCACCCAAATTCAAACGCCACTATTTCAGTGAACCAAAATCCATGGGATCTATTGGCTGAAACTGACAAATCAGGTAATGTCCTCATTAGTAAGCATACAGATCAACCTCTCTGCCAAGGCGATTATGGTCGGGCGGAATTTTTTTCCTGACTTTGATGAAACCCCTACCCCTCGCCATTTCGCTCCTCTGCCCAATACAGTCCCCTTCCAAAGTGATCACCAGCTCGCCTTAGCTGCGGTGGCCTCTCTTCATTGCCTGAAACTACGCACCGTGGTGGCCCATCAGTGGCTCATCTCCAGCATGGCCTGCCCACCCTCTTCTTCCCCCAACTTCCCTGAATCTCCCTGCAGTGACATCTCAAAACTATTTGATGATGCTGAAGTTGCTGTTATGAATGTCACAATGATTGCTTCATTCAACCCCTCAGCCAAAATCACCCGCCACAGTATCTCCCTTTTTACCCAACTTCCTGAAGCCCGCAAAGAAGCTGAAGTTCTCCTTGTAGCTTTTGTTGAAACACTTTCCCATCATTATCTTGATGCGGAAGAGGAAAACTCCTACTACGCTGACCTCAACCCCCACTATGCAGATGCCCCAACGCCCTGGCTCTCTGCTCTGATCTGGTACTGTAACCAACATCCCTTGATTGAGGTGGGTCTTTCTGAAAACCAACCCCCCGACCCCTCCTCACCCTCTGCCATGGTGGGTTAGCAGTTTCTGCTTCCCACCTGGTTAGTAGTTTTGCTTTGTCATTTTGAGTGTTGTGTTTGGTACTGTCCGTTCCCTGGTCAGCGTACCTCGAATAAATTGAGAAAATCTAGTGATGTTTCTGATTAATTATTCCTTGATCATCTTTAGCCAAGGGCTTAGGAGTTGAAGTTGATTAATTGTAGACCAACTATCTGGGACTCAATTCCAGAGTGGGAAGCTTAATCATTTCCCATATTAAACTCCAAAAGTGCTCCCCTAAATTTTTTTGTAGGTGGACTAAGGATTTGAGGAATCTAATTTGGAATCAATTAGCCAAAGTAATATGGGGGACATTGGTTATAAAGTGCTAAATTCCTTCATTAAGTATAATATGATAGTTTCTTGAACATGAAACATTAAGTTTGTTGGGTTGACCCCAGTTGGTGATGATAGCATAATAAAGACCCTTATTAGAAGGATTGGGAGAGCATGCCTTTATGGATCTCATTGGGCGGTCACAATGTATTTCATAGAATTAATTCATTTAGTAGCAATGGTTTGTAAATACATAAATTTAAATTTTCCAGAGCCCTTATAGTTAGGTCAAAGATAGTGGGTTTAGAGGCCTCTAACAATGATTGAACACTGTTAGGTAGTCGAGTCTTCTGCTCATAAAGGGCCTAGAAAGGGAACATTATTTTTATTTGGTGGTAACTTATCCTATATGTCAGAAGAACGCTTAAAGCTCAGTGATCTCACCGCCTTGGGTTAATTGCAGCCACTACTTATATTTATACATCAGGTCCCATTTAATCATTTAATTGCTTATTGGTTTATTAATTATAGGGATATTAAAGTTTGACTAGTGCAAATAAAGAGGATGGTTCTTGTACTAAGTATGAAGTGAAATAAACTCCCATTGTCCAAAAGCAGTGTCAGGATTTCGCCAACTTATTCTGCCCTGAATTATTACCCCAAATATTCCTCTGCCTGTTGCTGAGGGGAGTTTTTGAATTTGTTCGCAACTCTTATAATTATGGTTATGCTTATCCCAATCAAGTAATCTCAGAAGGTCCAATTTCTCAGAATTTGAAAAGATCAGATCAAAGGTGAGCCTCTACAAAAACTATAAATATTAAATTTTTCCAATAATAAAAAGGTAAGTCTTTTTGTGAATTAATAACTATTATATATTAAAATTTTTTTTGAGTTTCCACTAAACAACTTTGAGAGCACACCTGTCATTTTTGAAGTGTAACTCAAAACTTCAAATGTGGTGCTCGTTACAGGGGCCACTCTGAGTTACACACCAGGGTAAACGTCAACCACTACAGTGGGTTCTTCTTTTTTGCCTGAAGAGTCTCAGGACCATGAACAGGGTAGTTTTTGCACTGGGTTCGTTTTTTAGAACCAAAATTCCCAGGGCGCTATCTACGTTGAGATTCCATGCCAATCTAGTGCTTAATGGTCACAACTTAAATTCTAGTATGAATCTTCAAATGCGGCCTGAAGCTTTATGAGACATCATTCAGCAAATACCGAATGGGGTCCTTTTTTAGAATCCTCTCTAATTGGTCTCTAAATAGTGCTGTGCCTTCTACCATGAGGGATTTATATCAAACCTCTCAGTTGCCCAGGGTTAGCACTGGGCTTATGTACTTCAGTTCGTGCATCCCACGCTGTACCACTTGTTGCAAGTAGTGGTCATACATCATCAGGGGATATTCAATCTTTTAAATGGACTTCAATCTTTGAACAATTATGTTTATGAAATTTTAACTCTGCCTCTGAGTTTAATCAGGATAATTGAGACACAATTGTTAGTACCTATAAGCTTATTAATGATGTACAGCAGCAAATAGCTCAACTTAACCATAGAATATCTAGAAGCATTGACTCTCAGTTGGTGAAACAAGTTTGGGAAATTAAGACAAGTGGAGAGATAATACTACTTGCATTTCAAGCCAAAGTCAGGCGGTGAAACTGGAAATTAGAAACTTCTTCCTCCAATAGAGAAACTATACTTGACTTTTAGATCTGTTTCAGCAATGTGGAGGGAACCCCCAGAGGTATGGGCCTACCTGGGGTGCCAGTCCTCATGGACCAGTGGGTCCCCCTGGACCTATTAGGCCCAGTGGGTTTATGGGACCTAGAGGGCCCGTGGGACCTTCTGGAGTAGTCATACTCCCAGGCCGGGTGGACCGCCTGGACCAGTAGGACCGCCTGGACCCCTAGGTACTGCTGGGACTCCTGGGCCTCCAGGACCCCTTCAATCTTTTAAGCTCAAAGGCTCTGGTAGTTTGTATAAGTCTAATATTAGTTCCATCTCTGAGATGATTAAATGGTTACAAGTGTGATTTCTCAAATTAATCCATGTTTGCAACTTAACTCTTGATGGAACTCCTATTGACCCCCTCTTGGCGCCCCAATCCTTATCTAAAAAGATGGTTAACCTGGACAAATGGGCTAAGTATATTGAAGTTTTACTACAAGCATGTGGTTCAAGGGGAATCTGCTCAGACGAAGATCAAATTCTTGGAGCTTCAATTCCAGGCACAGCAAGAACATATTCTTGTTTTAACCCAAAAGGTAAACGCCATAGTGGGTCATTTGGATTAAATCATCAAAATAATGGAATTTTCGCTGAGGTCGCTGATATGCACCCCCATTATTTTTCTCAAGCCTCCGCCTCTAACTCTTACATCTCCACTCAACTGGACCATCCTGGGGTTCATGTCTTAGCGGCAAATGCTCCTATGAATTTTATAATAATATTTAAGATAAAGTATTCTCTTGTGGATGGATTATCATTTAGTTCCTTTGCTTAGATGAAAAGGCTCTGAAGTGGCAATTGGATTTCAAAAGATGAATTACTTGCCCAATTTTCTTACCAGTTGTCACAGGACATTATAGTTCCCCATCTGATGACTTGCACTACTTATTCTCAGGTTTAAAAGCTTTGCTAAAGGAATTTGGGAGTGAGCAGACCTTATACTCTTATGAGCAGGCGTTTATGGGAATACAGCCCCTTCAAAATGATTACATTAGGGATTTCACATATGGCTTTTATTGAGAGGCGCAGACTTTGGTGGCCTGTAGTCAGTTAAATCTTGACGATTCTATTACAACGTTATGTCAGCCTTCACTTCCCAAACACAGTTGCTAGTCTACCTTATCAGTGTAAAGAAAACTTACATAGTATCTTGGAAAATAAGGAGGCCTTGTTAGAACTGCCACCTCAATTCACCAAAAAAACCCCGCATCTCTGATTTTCTGAAACAAGTCGCCCATTATTGTATGCCATATCTTAAAACTCTTGGGCTATTCAATGTAACTATTGTCACCAATACTTATATACTGAAGACCGCTGTTTTAGAAGAGAGTGGATGAGAAGAAAAAGGAAGACATATTCAATAATATATCACCTTAATAATGATTTGGGTATAATTCAGAGTGACCATAACTCTGCTGAGTATAGTAAAGATGAACTTTCTTTTTATGCTTTGCGATCTTTTTTGGAGTTACCCTCACAATATGGAAGTAAGATCAGCATATCGATCTTTGAGTAAACCAAGTCCCTGTTAAGGCCATCATCAATACTGGCTCCCACATGAATGTAGTCTCTTCTAAGCTGACCAAGAGGATTAAGCTTATGCCTGACATATCCCAATTTGAGGAGTATAGGACTGCTGTCCCCAGAGTACGCGATCAATTGGAGCTTTTATTGTCACTTCCCTTGAAGATTTGGAAGTTAACTATTATGGTAACTGCGATCATTTTGTATACTTGAGTTATGATCTTCTTTTGAGGAGCCAATTTTTGCAAGAATTTGATGGGATTATTATTTTACCGCAACTCTTCTCTATCCCTTTTGGATATCAGGTTACGTTACTTTTATCTGAGTAGGCCCTTATTTAACATACCAAACGTCAGGTCTGTGTGTTGGAGGGGACAAAAAAAGGTTATTCTATCCAGTATCATGTTGAAGGACCTTTAGTAAAATTACCCCAAGATGGCTGACATCATAAGGTAAGTTCGTTTTTAATTTATACTATTGTTATTCCTCCAAAATCTCAAATTATTGTTGATACTTATTACACTTCTCTATCCCAAAGGGTCTTTATTACATATCCAGGGCATTTTGAATCCTTCTGCTAAAAAGATTTTGTCATGTCCAGGAGTGTTGGACTAAGCATATTCTGGGTTGCTACCCATCTTATTGGCTAACCTTATCAATTAGCCAAAAGCTGTGGATTGGAAGACTCTGATAGCCTATGTTAAACTATTAACTCTTTCTCTGATTTATAATGTAAAGACTTTTTGGGAGTTTACAAGATTTTGGATTGGAATTACATCAGGATAGCCTCACTATAGGTCATACAAATTAGGAAACATATTACTTTCAACCAGTAAAAACTAGTGCATCAAATACATGAGGAATAATCAAATATTTTTTAAGGCATACCTACAATTTTGGTAAAATGAATGGAATGATGCATACCGTTGAAACTGAGGAGCACCCTTCTATATGGTTTAAGCCTTGTCAGAAGTTGACGATTGAGGAGGCTCAGGTCACCAAGGAATTGAAACAATTATTGGGAGCAAGATTACTGAAACCTTACAATAGTCCCTGAGCCTCACCACTATTGGAGAATAAGAAAGATGGCTCTCAATATGTGGTTATGGATCATCATAGGTTAAGTACAATCACTCGTCAGCTATCCTTTACCAAGGATTGATGATTCCCTCCATATGCTTGCTAGATCCATATATTCTTCTGCAATGGATCTATCCAGTGGTTATAGGCAATCTAGTCAGTTCCCAAAGACTGGGCCAGTTGTGTTTTGATTTCTAGTGGGGCTTGTATGAACGTCCTGTATGCCTCAGGGTTGAGCAATGCTAGCCACTTTTCAGAAGGCCATGGATGGAATGCTCCGAGACTTAAAGTTGACCTGTGCTTTGTGTATCTAGATGACATTACCATATTTTCATAGACTTCTACTGAGCATTTGGACCACTTAAAGAAGTCTTTAGCCAATATAGAATTCTTCATTAAAGCTCAACATTTATAAATGTTCCTTTTTTCAGAGTGAAACGGAGTTTTTAGGCACAAGGTTTTTAATAAGAGGATTCAACCCCTACCAGAAAAAATCAAGGCCATTAATTAGGTGTCTCCTCCAGCTTCTTTGCGTGATATACAGGTTATTATAGGGATGTTTGTGTACTACAAATAATTTATACCTAAATTTGCTGACTTGGTTGAGTATTTATTATATTTATTACAAAAAGATGTACCTTTTGAGTGGAGCTCTGCTCAGGACCCATCCTTGAATTTTCTCCAAACTGCTCTAACCAAAGCGCCTGTTAATATCCATCCTCTATTTGATAAGCCGTTTATTCTGCATACTGATGTGAGTAATGTTGCTAATTGGCCATCCTGTCTCAGTACAATGAGGATCAAATTGGTCATCTTGTGGCCTACTATAGAAAGCCCTAAATAAGGCCAAGCGAAATTACAGTGTAACCAAATAGGAGTGCCTAGCTGTAATTATAGAAATCAAACTCTTTTGAACCTTCTTATATGGTAGCCACTTCTCTGTTGTTACCGACCATTATTTTCTAAGATGGTTGAAAAATATGAAGGATCCAGATGGGAGGTTGGCTCTTTGGGCCTTACAATTACAAAATTGTGATTTTTCGATTGTTAATTACTCAGGTATCAAGCATCAAAATGCTAATGGCCTGTTTGGCTGACTGTATTAATCTTGAATCCCCAGAACGAGGAGCGATTATATGACCTTATTGGCCGTCCTGAGTTGTGGTATAAAGAATCTGAAGCGGATCAAGCCTACCTTAATACCTTTACCAAGGATACCATGATACAAGAGGTTTTTGTATAAAAAATCAACTCTAAATGGTTATCCTTTTTACATCCAAACTCACGGTTTAATGCTGATATGGAAGGACATGGTCAAGTGGGTCACATTGGCCTAAAGAAGACTCATGAATTGTTAAATCTAGATATCATGGAAAAATATGACCGCTTAAAAAGCTCTTATGCATGCCTCACCTGTAAAAGCCAGGGAGCTTCCAACTCTACCTACCAACATCAAGTGATTCCACTGACCAAGGCTTTCAAAGTGGTTAGTATTAATGTTGTAAGATTTTTGCCTTGAGGGTTACATGGGCACCAGTACATTATTATGGATGTTACCATTTAACTAAAAGGGTCGAGGACATATCCATTACCATTCCCTCTGCTAAGACAACTGTGTAGTTCCTCTATCAGCAAATCATCACTCAGCATTAGCGTCCCAAGGTCTTTATGCCAGACAATGAAACTAATTTCACCTCTCAACTTCTACAGGAACTGTCAAACTTATTTGATACTTCTTAACAGTTTGTTGTTCCCTATCACCCACAAACTAATGGGGCTACTGAGCGAGTCAATGGAATCTTAGTCTCCATGTTTGAGGAAAATAAACTCTTCTGACCAATCTTGGTGGAACTTTTACTTACCTAGTGCTTTGTTCAATTATTGAATTAGTTACCATCGTATTATTAAGGTGTCACCTTCTAAGTGTATCTATGGATAAGACCCCTCTGTTCCCTCAAGCAGCCAGTCAATACTTGATGAGAGTGTTCCTGATAATAATTTAGTTTTTCGAAATCTGGCTGGTGAGATTATTCACCTTTAGGCTCTAGAAATGAAGTCAATTCAGTGAACACCAATAAAGGAGACCCTTAGGAGTAACCAACATAAGCCCACTTTACCTGAGTATCAGATTAGAACTACGTTATGTAAAATCATTCTTGGCTTGGTGGGCAAATGGAGAAATTAGAATCTAACTGGTTAGGTCCTTTATTGAGTCATTTTCCAGAGAGGGCTTGAGTAGTCAAATTGTTAATGCTGAGATTGTTATAATTGTAAAATATTGTTAATCCTAGAGTCTGAGGATTCATCTTCCTTTGCTCGAATCTTGGGTAGGAAGTGTAAGGATTTAGCCAACTTCTTCTGTCCCTAAATCCATACCCCCAAATATTCCTTCACCAGTTGCTGAGGGGGGGTTTATTGAATTTAGTCTCATCAAGTCTTCTAAACAAAATCACGCTTATCCCAATCAAGTAATCCCAAAAGAGTCATTCTCTCAGAGATTTAAAAGAATATATCAAAGGTGAGCCACTACAAAACCTTTAAAGATTAAGTTTTTCCAGTAAAAAATTAATCTTTTTGCAATTTAATAACTATTGTATATTAAAACTTTTTTTAATATTCACTAAACAAAAAGATAGAATATCTTCCTTTTAATGAAGTGTAATTTAAAACTTCAAAAATCAGGTCCCAATGGCAGTTATGTTTGTTAGATTTTGATGGTTGACTCAAGATAAACCCTTTGAGAAAACCATCAATGCTGATGTTTTCTCCCACTGATGGACCCTTAGATCCTTCCCAATTCATATGCATAATCTTTTAAATCAAAACCTTGAAACCGCCTTGATTGCATCTAAACAACTCAATTATTGTAGCTAATAATAGCTATGATATAATATTGTTATGGCAGATAATGGGACTCACTTGGGTAAACAAGTGGGTTTAAAGCATAAATTTATTTGCACTTTCAAATTTAATGCCTTTAAGATTAATGAATATTGGATTTTATGTAATTCAATCTTTGTAAATGGCACAATAGTACTTGCACATGGACGTCCTGATTAGAGAGTAACTAGTAATATTGAGAGGCCTGCTGATGTCCTTATTAGAGGTGTGTCATTATTTAGATTTCATATTTTCTTTTCCCCAATTTATTATATTTTGTCAAAAGTATGATGAAATGTAATCAGGATTATTGAAAAGCAAATATAAATAACTGAGGTGAACGTACTACGTCTATAATATGTTAACTATGAGAGTAGAAGTGCCTCCAATTGGGCTGAAATGATTATAAATAAGTTAATTAAGGGACTAATTATCTTGGGAAACTTTGATACCACTATCCTAATCCACAGAGGATTGGCATGGTTTTAATAATCTCATCTAATGATGAGTATGGCCATGCGATGTACTAGATTATAAAAATACTGGCGCCTGGACTTAAAGTAAAAAATAATTTTTTTCGTCTTATATTGGATTTCTTATATTGTCTTCTATTAAAAATATATCTTCATAATAAAAAAAGTGTAGACAAACGTTAAGGGGAGCTTGTCATTATTACCTGCGTCAGGAGGTTCTTGATTAGAAAAGGGAAAAATACCTAGAAGAGAACAGAAGAGTCAATAATAATTGTTTTAGCTTTGTGGGATTAAGAACAACTAAGGAATATCTTAAGACACATAGAATAATTTAGGATATATTGGTCAAAGCGCATCCCAACTAATAAAGCAGGAGTATATTAACTAAGCAAGCAAATTTTTTAACACTTAACAAGTTGTGCTCACTAAAAAAACTCGTTACACAATTGATATGAATAACTAATCCAAATACCAGGCAGAAGCTGTCATAAATTTGACAAAAATGATATAGAAACCAATGAAAAATAAATTAACTGAGTACTTTAGCACTGATCGCCAAAACGCTGAGGATAGTACTTTGTACTCCTTAGATCTCATCATGGCGGTAGGAGGGCATGTGGGCTCAACAGGCCATATCAGGTTTATCTTGGACAGTGTAAAGGAGATGATGGAGATCTCTTTCATGGGTGCATAATTGGTACATCTCAGGTGGACCCATCCTTTTGTTTGTTTTATTACTTTAAATAATAGGCCTTCAAAAGGGAGATGTACATTCAATACCCGGAGGCAACAATGGTAACTCTGTCCAGACGCCTCATAAGTATAAAAGCAACCAATTTGTGCTTGGCCAGTTTTGTACAACCATACACTAAGCATACCCAAATGATCCTGGCTTTTCATTATCTAGAGCTTACAGAGATATATAGAGTTCAAGAGGAAGGGTGATTATCCCGATCTAACCTACTGGATAAGCTAAATTTTAGTTTTAAAAATGTCAGAAATGTCATCTTCAACAATATAAAGAATGTCAATGATGCCCATAGAAGATTAAATACTTTAAAAGAACAACTCAGTGTTAGAGTCCTATGATTGTAACTGAAGTTTTCACTCACCATGGATTGAACAGTGAGTGAGTCCATAATATCAATAAATTCTGCCATAAATTATAATTTACTATGAATTTCTATTTTCTTAGACTGAACTTCTGACCAAATAAGCCACTTCTGCTCGCAGAAATTATCTTGATTTGAAAGCAATGTACGTTCAGCTCGATGAATATGTCCAAACTGAGCTTTGCATTATACTAAAAAGCGTCGAGGATCTGGCTGCAAAATCCAGCAGGGCCGAATTATGAGGAGGATTTCGCTCAAATACATGAAGAATTTTCAACTTTTCAGTCAACAGTTGTCAATGCAAGCCAAAATTATCAAACTTGCTAAGTGGAAGCAAGAGCTCCAAACTCAGCTATCTTCAACGAATGACCGTGTTGCTGATTTGACCAAAGATGTCCAGCATATATTGGCTTAAAATTTACATTTAGATTAGAGCTTAAGAGCCTTAAAAAGGAAATTAATACTCTTAAGGGGAAAAGCCGCAACTGTATAACCAGTCCTTGAGGGGGAGAGTAATGGAACCTCTTAATATTCAGATAGAAAATGACTAGGGAAACTACCCAAGGCTTGGATTCAAGATTTTATATCTAGCAATTTAGAACAATTCCACGAAGTGGAGTCTTCTGGGGTCAAGCAAAGATGCTGAATCTAATAAATCATACTGTTGTTCAATGCCCAAAATTTTGGCTTCTATATAACTCTGGATAACACTAATCCCAAACATGGGACAATTCTAAGGGATGATTCCCCAAGATGTTCAAACTCTAGAGAAGTGCAACTCCTCTGGCAATTCTGGGCGAGATGACAATAAGCGTTTAAACTAGATGAAGTTTGACAAAGATGAAATGTACACTTATGCTTAAAATTTTTTAAAAAGCTATGTAAGGAGGATCAGATCCTGCAAAGTTGACAGCTCTCATCAATTACCTGGACTCACATAGTGTTGACCTCGGTATACCCTATCTGGGCGATGACTGTCATATTCAGATGCAAAAAACACAGTAATAATTCAATTTGGAGGGCCTGATAAGCTATTGGACCAAAGAACAGATCTACTCAACATTGAATTTCAGAGGAAGAAGTCCATTAGAGGCTTCATAGATAGATTCTACCATGAGGCTCAGGTCCTACTCAGTTCTAATGTTATAGAGGAATTTGATGCAAAAATTGCCATGGAGCATGCTGTCAAACCATATCGTTCTTGTAGCATGTTATGATCACAGCTTTTAATCAAACCATGGGAGCCCTAGATCTCACGGACAATTTGAGAAAGGGCACAAATAGCTTTGAGTCTTCAATTGGCCTAGAGATCAATTGATTTTCTGATTTTTGGGACCAAAGAATACCAATTTAAACAATCAAGGAAAGAACAATTGACACATGAACAGAAAAATGATTGGTAACCAGGGCCAATTACCTGTCATAGTTGTGGCTGAAAGGGACACTTTGCTAGTCAGTGCTACAGACGGGCAGATAAAACTTGGTTTTAATGTGGCCCTAAAGGGTACTAATTAAGAAAAGGCGGGAAAAGAGCAGGTGGAGTATAGACGGAATGCTCTACCTCCACCAATTCCCTAACACATATCCCACTAAACCCAGACAAGCTTAATTTGGCTGACGAAGTGGACGAAGGTAGCCTGCATCACATTGTGGCTGATAATATTTTATATGGTTACCACCTGAGCCAAAGCAAAATATTCAAAGCAGCTAGAAGTCACTGAAGAAGCTCAGACCAAAGTATCAAAGCCCCATGGTAAACAGATCATTAATCAAGGGTTAAATAGCCATCCTAAATGTTCTTCTGATCTGCCCTCACAACATGATGTGAAAGGTGGCCACTCCAATGAAACTTTAGCAATGAATTTTCCAGAGATCTGCTAAAGTCCGAAGTCTCATTTGGAACCAAACAACCACCCCAATATTCACTTATAAAACAAATCTGATACCTACTCTGAATGAGCATATATGAATATATGAGGGAATAAGGCTTGGATTTGGGCCATTGTTAAAAAGAGGGGCACCTATCAACATAGTCAGAAAAAACTAGTCAAAAAGCTGAAGATTGCGCCTAGTGTTGCCCACTGCCAAGAGTATGGCACAGCAGGAGCCCACAACGCTAAGTCTCTAAGGGCCAACAGCACACTACCATTACGTTTCAGATCCAATGTAGTGATGGCACAAGCCATAGTATTGCCAAATACAAGCTACAACATCATGATTGGGACTAATTTCTTGAGAAGATTTGGTGTTGTCCCAAATCACAAAGAAGATACACTCACCATCTTGGGGAAGAGCATCCCGCTATACTATAACAAAAGTGTAAAGGCCAAAAAGAAACAATCAAATCTAATTTCAACCTGGCCTGCAAGGATGGCATAGTCTTGATTGAGTACACAAAATCACTCTTAAAGATTAAGACCATACAATGCAGATTTGCAAATCAAGATGAATCACTTTATGCTCTAATCAGCAAGTTACTGTGTTGCCTGGAACTCAAGTAGTCGTCTCTACTGGGCTTACCGTTAAATTTCAGAGGGACTTATGGGGAAAATATTCCAACCATGGTTTAAATACTCATTAGAGCCAAATATCACACCTGATATAGTCATTACAGGACACAAAGAGATTCACATATTATGTGCAAACCTATAAAATTGGCCCATTGTTATACAGAGGCATCAAGTTATTGCCTACCTGCATTTATATCTGACTAGGGAAACTCAGACCTTTCATGAATTTGGGACCTTACACAAGATAGGACCTCCTTATGAAGGGACCATTGGTTTAATAATGTTAAGACTAAGACCAAATCATGGAGTCTGACTGCTCCAGAAAGTCTCAAGTTTGAGGATTTATTTCTAAAATATTGATAAATATTTGCAAAGGACAATTAGACTTAGGTTGTTCTAGGAACGTGATACATACTATCAATACTTCTGACCATGACCTCATCCGGTTACTCCTGATTTAACGCTTGAAAGCAGCAGAAGAAGTTGATTCAAAAAAGATCAAAGAGCTCTTGGATCGTGGCATGTTGACCCCATCAAAGAGCCCTTAAGCCCCAATTGTAATTGTAAGAAATAAGTATGGGAGCAATTGGGTTGTCATTAACTATCAAAAGCTAATTAACATCACAAAGAAGGATTTGTTCCCCTTCCACGGATTAACAATGCCTTAGATTGACTTGGTGGACGAAGATCTTCTCCGCTATGGAACTAATAAGCAGATACTGGCAGCTTAATATGCTCAAAGAGGAGAGCAAAAAATGTGCCATCATAACTCAGGAGGGCCTTTTCTAGCCGACAAGAATGACAAAAGGGCTATGTAATGCCTTAGCTACGTTTCAAAGATCAATTTATACTATTCTGGGGGATCCAAAGTTGAATTATGTGCTGGTTTACTTGGACAACATAAACATCTTCAGCCACACCTTCAGTGATCATCTGGAACATTTAGTGGAGGTCTTAAGAAACTAGCAGCTGCTAATTTAAATATCAAAGAACAGAAAGTGCATTTTTAAAGACCAATTGAATATACCTTAGATTTTTTATAAACAAAGAAGGACTATGACCTCAGAAAGTCCAAACTAGATGCAATATCAAAGATGAAACGGCCTGAATCCAAGCGCATTATAAAATCATTTCCGGGAATAATTGGCTATTATTGCCAATTAATTGCCAATTTTGCATGAATTGGAGAGCCGTTGTTTCATCCACTTAGGGCAGAGTTGCATTTGACTGGAATTGGCCTGTCAAGAGGCACTCGATCAGCTTTGATTGGCCCTAATAACAGCTCCAGTTCTGTGATACCCAGACTTTAAGTGTAAGTTTATTGTTCAAACTGATTCTTCACTCATGGCAGTTGGAACCATGTTGTCTCTGATTGAGGAAGATGGCGAGGAAAATCCCATTGCCTTTTATAATGGGACCTTAAACATCCATGAGTGGAACTACTAGTGACAAAATGGGGTTGCTTGGCAGTCATATACGCCTATAAGAAATTTTGGGTTTATCTGCATGGCGCCCACTTTATGGTTGTAAAAAGTCATAAATCTCTAAGATTGCTGAACGATTTTAAAGAATTTGAGGGCTGATTAGCGTGGTGAGCATTAAAGCTTCAAGCCTATAATTACATGATTAATATCATGCAAAAGTGAAGCACCAAATTGTTGACTGTTTATCCAGTTTACCTACAATTGCCACTGTCAGTTTGGCCGCAGATGAGCTGTTCCAAATATGATCAGTGGGGAGTTCCAAGACGAGACCCAATCTCTCCAAAAATTGCTCTTGGACTTACAAAAGGATACTTTTTCAAAAACGAAAATTGTACAAAATGTTCAAAGTAAAGAAGATCATTTTCCCAAAACCTTTGGCACAAACAGATCTAATAAAGGCTACTAACAAGGCCATAGGACAAAGTGGATTTAAGAAAACGAAGGAGATTCTGAAGAGATATTACTACTGGGAGTTGATGCACTTCAATATTCAAGAGACACTGTGGTGTTGCGCTTAATGCCAAATCAAAAAACCATTATGAAAGAGCACAACATAACAGCTCGTTCAGCCCAAATTTGCCTGGCATACTGTACTATAAAATTGTAAGACCACACCCCACAAGCAACTTTGAGGCCAAGTATATCATCGTGGCTATCAACCACATGACTGAGTGGGTTGACGCCAAGGCTATTTTGGAAGTAGGAGCAGCACTAACGGCCAACTTTATCCTTGAAAGTGGCATTTAAAAACATGGTTGTCCACAGGTTACCCTGTCTGATAATAAAAGAAATTTTCCGCTAAAGTTATCACAAAGCTCAACCAATTGATGTGAGTGAGAGTTGCGCTCTCACCTCCCTACCAGCCCTGAGATAAATGTAATGGTTGAGCATGTAAGCGGGACACTTGTGAGCATTGTCTGGAAGCTAACCTTAGACAGATCATCTGAATGGAGCACATGCTAAGCTTGGCCATGTTCAACTACAACATTATCTTTCACTCCTCCACTAAGATGTCATCTTTCCAGGTTCTATATGGAAAGCATCCAGCCCTACCACCGCTTCTATATTTGGTCTTATAAGATCCCAAGGAGCTAATTACCACCAAGATGTTGAGAAGCTTGTGAATACATCGATAAAGCTGCAAGCTCAAGCCTTTGATAACAGTTTTGCTGCTAAAAAGGCTCACCATAAACAGGATCTAAAGGTCAATATGATTTGGCTGAATTCAAAGTTGGCTATGAGGTACTATTCTGCAATATGCATGGATTGAGTCAATTACAAAAGTTATATAGCATTTGGGTAGGCCCATTTGTGACTATTGAGAAGACATAAAGGTTTATTTACACAATAAAAGAGGTTAAAACAGGCCATATCAATAGTTGCGTTCATGTGAAATTCAAAGAATTGTTTAAAAAGAGAGCTGATTAAAAACATTATATATGAAGATAATATATGTAAAATATAATTGAAACTAACAAATAACACATAGAATATATAAACTTATGAAAATATTAATAATAAAAGAAAGATATATATAGTTTTTAATAAATTTTGTATTGCAAAAATAAATGAATTGGTAAAAGAATTAAGTAATTAATTAAGGTTCTTTATCTTTCTTTGAGAAGGAGATAACTTAATAATATACTTCTTCCATGAATTCCAATTTAACCAAATCTAACTACTGAGCGGCAAGAAACAGGGCTGTAGCAGCATAGAATCAGATGCGCTGCAGACTGGCTGTATCCAATTCCCAGTGAACAATTGGTAGGGGAGGCACAAAAACTTTGACAGTGATTGTCAAAATCTGAGGATTGCTCACTTGAAAATTAGTATCCTGCATGTTTATTTGGTATGAAGTTCCGCCTGACAATCCTCAATATATCCAGTGGCTTACAGTATATTCACCGTTCAGAAACTAACTAGGCCTTTGAAATATCCCTGACTCTTCTAGTTGATTTCAGGCATAATTTTCCCAACGTAATTAAGAAATTCTTCCAAGGCAGGTTTTAATACAAACTGGGGATGCAGCCCTTCCAGTTTGTTGACACTTCTCCAAAGAAAGGATCAGATGAGAAAACCAGGAAAGAGATGAAATAAAATAACTTTTTATTAGAAGGTATTTATTTGATAATAAGTCATTAGGCCAGGCGCCAGTATTTATACCTCTAGGGAATCTTTTGGCCACATTTGAGCACAAAATTTCAACAGATATTTTACCACCTCAGTTCAGCCCTTGAACTGATATGACTAAGACCTTTTATTATGTTTATTGGTGGTAAAATACTCTCAAAATTGGGAGGATTTCAGGTACAAAAATTGCAATAAAAACATGCAAAATTATCCTAGGATCTTCATGATTTGAGTTTCGTCATACTGCTGACAAAATACACCTTATGTGAAATTCTTGCATCGATTAAAGTAGATGATGTATCCCTAATCAGGATATTGGAAGACCTCTCTCTCAATAGCACTATATACTCATTTTCAGGTGGTCCATGTTCAAGTGCTGTTGTGCCAATTATGCTGATTGAAATAAAAATTTCACCCTAGGGCAGAAAACTGATTACGTTTTTCATTTGTCTGATGGTCCATGGGAATTTTAGACTTTAACTTTGGGTTGGTACCAAATGATTTTATATACTAGTTAGTTGATTGTGTTCCTGATAATTGGGACCAATTGTTAAGATTTGATGCATTAATAATCAGCCATAATGTGTAAGCGTATTTGGTCTGAGCTTAATGATATGATTGCTGATTGAATTTAGGTTGATATATCTGACCCAGATCATGTAATTGCAATAGACTTTGAGGTGAGAGTTAAGGCATTAGTTCGAGCATTGGGAGGATGATTAGCCTGATCTAATGGTTGTTGAAGGTTTATTTTTTAGTCAACCAAAATCTTACAGTGATCCAATTAAGCCCACAACTAAGAGGAAAACAAATGCCTTGGAGGAGATAGTCAATCAGGAAATCAGTCTGGTCTTGATAAATCTCCAGGGTCACCAGTTGGACACAATAGACTTGAGCTCTCCACCATTCAATGAGAGAGATACATTCAATAATCAGCCCAAAGGTATTTGATTTGGGAAAATTTGCATAAAATGGCCGAGTAAGGGCACTTATAAAAGATAGTCATCTGCATTATAGCGGTGTGAGGCGTCAAAAGCTACCCAAATGGCAAAGCGGAAATGTACATTGTGAACATCATTGGTGTTTAACCCTAGCGAAAAGGTCTAATAAGAACTATCTGCCATAGGTATAGACCAGGAGTCTAGAACCTCTTCCATAAAAGCGTCAGTCCAGACGAGATCTTGTGGCCTAACAAAGGCTTCTGCAGCTAACAGGAGACAAATTGGGGCGAAAAAGGAGCTCATAAGTGGCACTTGTTTAATAAAGAAGTTGACCTTGATTTGGGAATTTTGATGATTCCAGTGTTGCAGAATAGGCCTGAGACATCAAGAAATGGTTGAGGGTAAAGATAAACTCCGCCAGGAGGTCCCCATTTTAATAAAGGGATGGAAGCAATAAGTTTTCATCTCTGGAGTCAAAGATGCAGCCAAAAGTGTCCGCTTGAAGACTTGCTGATGAGCATGAATAAAGTTCATAGCCCACGGATCCTTAAGAGATTTTGATTTTCATAGTAACCTCCTCCTTGAAAATGGTTTCAGGCGATTAGACATCATTAAAATTGAAGCAGGAATAAGCTGATCCAATTTTGACTCCCATAGGGAGCCTAGGAACATATGCATGTGTGATGTTCAGTCCAACTGGTCAAACTGATGGCGTTTATCATAACTAAGAGATCTGACAAAATTTTGATAGGCTGAAGAAGTGCTGTTTACAGACATTGAAGAGAAAACAGGAAAATCAGGGTTTATATTCCAGTCAAGTGGGATAAAATATTAGATTTTGATGGTTGACTCAAAAATAAACCCTTTGAGTAAACCATCAATTCTGATAGATTACTCCCATTAATAAATCCTTTGATTTTTCCCAATTCATATGCATAATTTTTTGAATCAAAACCTTAAAACCGCCTTGATTGCATCTAAACAACCCAATTATTGTAGCTAATAATAGCTATGATATAATATTGTTATGGCCAATAATGGGACCCACTTGGGTAATCAAGTGGGTTTAAAGCATTAAATTTAATTGCACTTTCAAATTTAATGCAATTAAGAAAAATGAATATTGGATTTTATGTAGTTCAATCTTTGTAATTGGCACAATAGTACTTGCAAATGGACGTCCTAATTAGAGAGTAACTAGTAATATTGAGAGGCCTGCTGACGTCCTTATTAGAGGTGTGTCATTATTTAAAAATCATATTTTCTTTTCCCCAATTTATTGTATTTTGTCAAAAGTATGATGAAATGTAATCAGGATTATTTAAAAGCGAATATACACCACTGAGGTGCTGGTACTACGCCTAAAATCTTTCCATTTATGAGAGTTGAAGTGCCTCCAATTGGGCTGAAATGATTGCAATTGAGTTAACTCAATGTTCAAATTAACTTGGGAAACTTAAATACCCACTGCCATAATCCATAGAGGATTAGAATGGTTATAATGAACTCATCTAATAGCTCAGTATGTCAGGCGATGTACTAGAGGTATAAAATTATGGACCTTGGCCTTAAAAAAATAATCTTCTTTTTATCTTACACAGTGCATTCAAAAAATTCTGGGACTAACTTTTTAAAGACACAACTTTACAAATAAATAAACTTTCTTTTATCATTATTTAACATACAACCTTTCCCTCTCTATTCATATTTATATTGCTAAAACAATTTTTAAAAGGTATGCACATAGTTCCTATTTTGTATAACCATGTTTAAACCAGCTGTCACATTTTTCTGAATTGTCTCTACTTTATCAAAAGGATGAACCTTCAGTGCCACCTTCAGATTATAATTATCCACCCTATTCACCAGATTTGGCTCTGTCTAACTTCTTTCTGTTCTCTAATCTGAAAGTGGCACTGAAGGTTCATCCTTTTGATAAAGTAGAGATAATTCAGAAGAATGTGACAGCTGGTTTAAACAAGGTTATACAAAATAGGAACTATAGCATACGTTTTAAAAATTGTTTTAGAAATACAAATATGTATAGAGAGGGAAAGGTTGTATGTTAAATTATGATAAAAGAAAGGTTATTTATTTGTAAAGTTGTGTCTTTAAAAATGTTCGTCCCAGAACTTTTTGAATGCACTGTGTATATTGGATCTTCTTATACCAATTTCTATTATAAATATCTTCATATTAGAAAGTGTATATAAGCGTTAAGGGGAGCTTGTCATTATCACCTGCGTCAGGAGAGTTCCTGATTAAAGAGGAAAAATACCTAAAAGAGACAAGAAGAGTCAAAAATAATTGTTTTAGCTTTGTGAGCTTCAGAATGGCTAAGAAATACCGTAAGACACATAGAAGAATCAAGGATTTATTGGCCAAAGCTCTTCCTGACTTTCAAAGCAGGAGTATATTAGCTAAGCAAGTAAATTTTTAAAACTTAACAATGTTGAGAGAAAAAAGAACAAAAAAGGAATCGTGTTGTAGCCTTTTCAATCACTGCAAGCACTGATAGTGCTTTGACTCACTTATCAAATAGTAGATTGCCATATGATATATTGATAGCCATGAAGATGGTGGATAATGGGCCCACCACGTCAACACTGACAACACTAAAAGGGCCTGAAGGGGCCATGACTGGCATCGATATTGGGGACATAGATAATCTTGATTTTGGAAAGCTAAGCACACCGCCAACACGTCTAGATGGTCTCAAACATCCGGTACCAATAGCAGCATTATATCAGCCATTAATGATCATTCTTAATGCTCCATCTCCCACGCTTTATTGCCCCTTTAATATGATCTTAGTTTGAGATGAGAGGCGTCTATGTGGCAGCCATTTTCCGTCAACTTGTCTTTAGAAAATGCCTTCATAAAATTGTATGTTATTAGTCAATCTTCACTGTTCAGCTTTCATTTTCAGGGTCAATAGTTCCCATCTTTGTGGGCGACCCATTAAAACATAAAATGGTCATCTTTGGGATTTAAAACAGCTAGAATAGGCATGTTGGACAACCCATTTGCAGTTTGACGGTTTTTACCTTCAGGGTGCACAATGGTTAATCTTAGTTCTTTAGCCTTTATGCCCCCTTGATAATCTCCCGCCATGGTTTTCATATGTTTGAACATCATACTAAACCTTGGGTGATGATAGTGGAGTGTGTCCCTATAGATAGGGGCGTAAGTGCTTTATGGTTAACAACATAAATGTAAACTCCCATTTGGTAACCTTATAATACCTTTTAGCTCTTGAAAAGGTCTCACTATAGTAGGCCAAGCGTTATTTACTTGCTTATCATCATGTTGTGTTGATATAGCCCCTATGGCTATGTCACTAGCATTGGTGAACATCAGGAAAGGACAATTAAGATGATAGTGAATGAGGATATTTTTAAACCCAGGTTAGTTTTAAGAATTTATAAGTTTGATCTTGTTCAGTTTTTTATTTAGAAGTTATTCCTTTATGCAAGAGATAGACCAAGGTGTGCTAAGCTAGCTAATTAAGGGATGAATGCCTACAGTACCTATCTATCTCTAGTAACAATTGGATAACCCTAAGGCTTTGGATAGAAGACATGTTTTCTATAGCAACGACCTTAACATGTATGGGTGGTTCCCCTTTTTAGTAAACTTTTTCCCATTTTATTCCATCTTGGTCTAAAAAAGGGTCACTTGGAGGCTAAAATTTTGAGTGGAGCCCGGTGCAGCCAATTAAGGTTTCCCAAAGATGCTCTAAATGTCTGTAGAAGATCTTCAAAAACATGTTATTTTAAGATATGTTAGGTTTCACAACGACTAAATCAATAAAAGCCTGGCCATTGCCCATCGGAACGTTGCATGTGCATTACAAAGCCCCTGAGGAATCTGAGTTGGGTTATATTATCCTTTCATTGGCGATCAGAGTGCACTTAGCTCAGTCCTTGTAAGCTAGTTTGATTTTCATTAACCACTGACAAGATACTATTGCGAAAAATAGTGGGTTCCATCAAGAAGCTGAAGCAAGTCATCAATTTGGAGGAGTATATAGTTGTCCTTTTCTAATTGCCAAGTTCAGCCTTTGATAGTCCTTGACTATTCCGTGACTATTCTGTTACTACTGTTTTTTTAAAATTAGCAGGTGAGGGGATTCCTAGGGCTACATGAGGGCATCAATAAACATGAACTCCAATAATTGTCTGAGTTTAGTGTACACTAAAAAATTCTCTACCTTACTCTTCCTATAGGACTTTAAACATAAAGGTTATATCCCCAGTTTAGACATGATGTAAAACTCCCTACATTTTTCCAAATATTAAGTAGTTGATTTGAAGAGGGCAGCAAATTCCTCTAACTTTTCTACCCTTTTTCCATAGTTTATTGGTCAGCTTTTTCTCAACTAAAGCTTACACTCAAGCTATCATAGGGAGTGTTCCAATCAAAGTTCTGTTTTATTCTAAAAACAGATATGTTTTCAACCTTATAAATAGATAATAATCTAGACATAAGCAACCAAAGTTTAAGGTCTTAATTTCCTAGAGTTTTTGGTCGAGTTATAGAAGCACTGATAACTTTCTGACGTAGGTGAGGTTAAGTATACCTGGATAAGTCATAACTTCTTTTAACAAGGGTTTATTCACCCCTCAAATCTCCAAAAAAATGTCAAGGCGTGATGTTTACGTGAACTTAAATATTTACTGTGACTTGTTAGCCATAGATATTAAAGTTAACTTTAGCAATAATAAAGTAATACCCTCTTGGCCATTAGCCACAAATGGTGGCAAATACACTCAAGAGTTCTGCTTGTGGTACTTGATCTTATCAATTAAGTTTACTGTCTCCCTTAAGCAGGCTCAATATCTAATGTCCAAATTAATTAACTGTATAGTCTTTTTAATAAATGAATTAATTCCCCAATGCAAAGAGAAAACCTCTAACATGATGTACAAGGACTATTTACTTAGAGTGTAATTGAGTTCATAACAGAAGATCAAATCTGGGATTGCCAAGAACTACAGCTGAATTGACTAAGGGTAATTAGCAAGTTTAAGGTAAAAAGGTATTAGGCATTAATAGAGTGGATGCATTGAGGTATGAAATTTCCATATTTTATACTTTGAGGTAGATCTAAAACAACCGTAATGCGCGTCATCAACTAAAAATAAGTGACATTAACTGGGGGAACTGCTATTAATGATGGTGAGAACAAAAATTTTATTGAATTTGAAAGCCACTTAAGGTACTAGGCTGCTGAAATGAGGAGGCAGGGTAAGAATCATGTTTGAATAATCAGAAGAAAATTAAATAGTATAAGCTCTTTAATGTTGAAGGATATCAGTTCACTTCTATGTTCCATGAAGTAGCAATAGCATCAGAATCAGTAAGAAAATATCAAGTTTGGTATGATGCGTTTTTAGTTTAACAACATGAAGATTCTCATTTTTCATCTTGACTGCCCTTTTTCCGTCTCCTCAGCCATCTCTTTCTGCACTGTTTAGCGTTTTGGCATAAACACTTGTAATAGGTACATCTGGGTCTTTCGTCCTTTTCTGGTTTCATAAGTTTGTAACAAAAAGATCATTATCAAATTTATCTTATAAAGTCGGGATAATAGTTTTTCAATTTAATTATTGGTGATTTTCTTCCATGTTTATATTGTGAATATCAGAATTACAAACAAAATTTATAATTTTGGTAAATTTAGGCTTTCAACTGGTCAACCAATACTGGGATTCGTTGGGCTCAGATGACTAAAAGTTTACAATAAGATTTTAACTCCTCTTTTTCATATAAATTTAGGGTATTAATTCCATTGCACTCTGTTTGGTCTTCCTACGCTGCCTTTAACTCCCAAAAGATCAATCATCATCATTATCTGTTCATTTTAATGTTGGCTTTAGTTTTAGATATACTAAATTAAATTTAAAACAAGTAAATGATATCCTGAGATTTCCTTTCATCAATGCCAATGTCTAATGTCCACCACAGTGCAAAAGCACATTCAAGAGCTCCACAGGTAAAAATAGGTCAGCTGGGGTTTGTGCGCCCCTCCTGCAACTTAATCTGATATATAAAGCTTTAAATGAAGCCACAAGTGCCCTTTGGGGTGCAAAATTTGAAGAACAGGTAAGGTTATCACCTCCTGCCACATCTTGACCTGCTGTTGTCCTGTGATGAACCACTCTAGCAAACATTATCTCTTTAGGAAACCATAGGCTGGTGAGCATTGGGAGCTCACTTCACCTTAGCTGGTAGGGAAGCACCTACCATCACTAAACGTTGGAATGACACTTACCTTGTTTCTAATAGATTAAGGAGACTCTCTTGTGCTGGATTTTTGTTTTTTTCTGATGATTAGGCCTTATAAGACTGATCACTACATTGTCATGTACTCAGGCCAACTTGTGGAGGATGTTGCAACAAGAGCCTTATCAACCAAAGATTATTTATTTCATTTAGTACTTCCTTAATCACATTGTCAGATTCTGATAGTTGTGTTAGCCCAAGAGACCGTCCCCTCCCAAGACTGAGTAGTGTTTTTATTCCCCTACAAAAAGGGTCTGAGAAGGACAGCTGACCCTCTAATCTCACAGGGCGATCTTAAAAAATATGGTAGATGAGCGATGGGTAACAGCTCTTCCTTTAAAGATCCCACTACCTGTCCCTTCAGTTTCCTCCACCAAATTAGTATGAGAAAATGAGATAATTTGCTCTGAGATACTTGAAAGCTGGCACCATCATAGGCCTAAAGGTCCTTATGAAGTTGATGGCAACGAGCCCTCAAAATTAAGGTCTGGAAGCCTTAAACCTTAATGTAGCCTGATGGGCACGCACATTCAGTAAGTGGAGAATCAAGTGACAAATTCTTTGCAAAAATTGCCAATGGCATTGGGTCATTGGGAAATGTTGTTGCTGAGTTGAAACTTACCTAAAAAACATTGGGAACAAAGACCAATGGGCATGTGCCTTATAAAATGAATGTGCTTAAAATCAAATCTTTGGCATAACATGTCAATGGCATTAGGTCATCATCAAAAATCGCTTCCACCTCAAAACCTTCCCCCAAATATTAGAATCATCGTTCAATGAATCTTAAATAGCAAAACAGATGCTATAGTGACCAGGTGCAGGTGGGTTGGGCATTCAAACATGTTTCCAACCCCTTAGGACCGCCCCTTCATGAGGTGGCCTTGGGAGGTTCCCATTGCCCGTCAGGTGAGATGCTTTCTCGCTAACTGTCAAAGATGCAGTAAACTGCAATTTGGGCATCTGAGGTCAAACCAACAGCGACTCAGCCCATTGTTAACAATTTCAAAGTCAGTTAAAATTAATTCGTTTTCCCCTGACTCAAAGTTAGCCAAATTAGGTGAATCTTTGAGGGCCTCAATCCCAAGTTTTATTAAGATATTCCCCAAATCAATTGTCTATTTAAGCAGTCATAACACTCTAAGAAAATTGCTGGTTAATTTTCCAATTTCGAAATTCAAAAAATTCCATACCCTAAAGACATTTTTATTTATAACGAAATAAAAACCACCCAATACAGTCCCAATTTCCCCTTCACCCAAACACGTGGGCCCTGGGGCCATGACAGCCTGGTTTGTTGCAGGGCTGTTTCTCACAATTGCGGCCTTGTTGCGTTTGCTGGCCAATTTAAACTTTACATAAAATTAAGTCGGTCAGGTAGCAGCACCTCAGGCATTTGGGCTTGCCTTCTGGGTGTTCAGGCATCCAGACTGGCAGGCTGTCTAAACTTTGTCTGCCGCCCTCATTACATAATTAACCGTCCATTTTTTCTGTCCATTTCCGCCCTCCTCGTTGAGATGGGCGACGCAGTGGTCACCAACCATCTTGTGAATAATCATTTTAGTAATCTGCCTTTAATTGATTGTCAGGTTAATCGCCAACTCTGTAAGCAGTTCCCAGGTGGCTTTGGAAAAAACTTTCATGGTCAACTGATTCCATCACCCTACTTTTCCCCCTTGGTCCACCCTCAAAATGGTTCTGTTTCTGACGCTAAACCAGTATCCCTCTTAGTAATAGGTCCTGAAACCATCTCTAAGTCCTATTTGGTTTACTCTGGCTCACCTGTCTTTGCAATTTCTTTGTTGGAAGAAATGACCATATCTGCCAATAAACAAAAATCCGCCTAATTTTTATTGCCAGTAAAGATTAGTATTGAAGCTCATCAAACGTAAATTGAGGCTTTAGTTGATACTGGAGCTGGGGTAACTTCATAAGTCTGGATTTGGTTCACCAGCTTAAGCTTGACCTGGACTTGGGTCCTGCGGTGATGGTGCCTTGTCTGCCTCTCAGTCATCTTATAAAGATTGGCGCTCAGTACCCTTCTTGGTTCACCAGTTTAGTTTTTGTGATTGCTTTTTAGCAATGCCTAACCTTGTGTTTCAGTAATTTTTGGTGTAGGTTGGTGACATTGGTAGCATGTGAGTATCATTTGGAATCTAACATTTTGTCATTTTCCAACGGTCAAGCGGAGGGCTAGTATCCCTTATTGAATGCTCTTACTACAACTTAAGGCCGTGGATTGGTTAAATCTCTCATTTTTCCCGTGAATCTTCTGCCAGATTTTCCTATGGCGTTGAAAAATATAAAAGTATTTTTTATCCTGAGAAGACGGACGCCTTCCCCACATATAAAATTTAACTTGGGTTTTTGGACAAATGGTGCATGTGATGAACATAAACTGCCCACTGTATCCACACACCGGAGGACTAGACTGCCTCAATACATGGTTAGATTTCATGCTCGAATGGTTGATTGTTCCATGAGTCATCCTCAGTTGCCTCTCACACTGTCTTTGCCAAGAAGGCAGGTGGTTCCATTCGTCCCTGCGTGGATTATAGCCATCTTAATAAGATCAAGGTCCATGATCCCTAAACACTGCCTTTGGAACAGATAATTAGCCAAGTGATTGCTAAGTTGCGCGTATTTAAAAACTTGATCTGGTTAATGCCTTTAATCAAATTTGGGTGATAGAAGGTCAGGAATGGCTTACAACTATCCAGACAAAATGAGGGTATATTCCAACTTTGAGTGATGCATTTCGGGCTTAAGAATGCACCCACGACATTTCAAAGGATGATCAATAATGTGTTGGGTGATCTCCAGTTCACCTGTGCGATTGCATATATAGATGATATCTTGGTACACTCTCCTACTCACAAACAACATGTTAAGAACTTGGAGGCAAAAGTGGCCGCCTTGCATAAGGCAGATATGTTTGTCAAGCCATCAAAATGCAGGTTTTATTGAAAAAAGTCACCTTTTTGTGCAATCTTGTCTTGAAAGATGGCTACGCTATCCCACCCAGAAATTGGATGCCATCAGAGATTAGCCTACTCTAACAACGCAGAAGCAATTAATAAGCTCCTTAGCCACTATCATATTCTTGAAAAAGTTTTCTCCTGCCCTATCCCAGTTAACTGCCATTTAATCCCCTCACGGGCAAGAACATCCCCTTTTGATGGACACCTGAGTGCCAGCAGGCATTCAATTCCATTAAAGAGGTGTTTTTATTACCCCCCGTCCTTTAGCACGTGGACCATTCTAAACCCTACTTTGTGGCATGTGATGCGTCTTCCGCTGCAGTAGGGGCTGTCTTGCTTCAAGAGCATGATGGTTGGAACACCCAGCTGCTTCTGTTTCCTGCAAGTTTTCTTCTACTGAGAAATCCTGATCCATCTATGACAAGGAGCTGGCATACATAGCGTGGGCCTTGACCCACTGGCGTTATCTCTCTGCAAGAAGCTCAGAATGAATTGACCGTTTGAACAGACCATTAAGCTCTCCTTTACTTTTTGTAAAAATTATTGTTTTGGGCTATTATCAGCAAACAATCCTGATAAACTTATTACTGAACAGGCTTAATACTTGTGCACTTAGTCTGCATTTTATAGTATATGATATTATCAGTTGATAATAGTATGACGACTATTATCCATAGTTGAGTAGAATTCTTATATCTTGGCCCAACGCTTAACCAGTAACCCTGCTCGAAATAATTGAGATGTCTTGGTATGGGATTTGTTTTCTTGTTATGTTAACCTGACCTTCTCTGAGATTACCTGGTGACAGTCTCTTTGGTCCAACACAGTCAGCAGCAATTCCTGATTGTTCTCCTTCTTCTCTAGATCCCCTCTCAGATCTTTACTCTTTTCCCAAAAGAGTCTCTCAATTATCGCACACAGAAATAATATCCTTGAGAAGAATTAAACAATCTAAAGCTGATGATAGTTTACTACTTAAACTATATACCAAATGAAAACTATAAAACTATATATCTGTAATATGATCTAACCGTTTCCTATTTTTTATTATGAGTAAATTATAGGGACTCTATAATGGGAATTCTTTCATCTAACCCTCTGTTGACACCTCTTTGATGAAATGACAGCCATTGTCATTAAATCACCCATCCTCATCTTGGCAGTGATGGTCTTCCCCAACCTGGCTAGGATTCCGTCATTGGACATCCTTAAGGCCTAAACAGAAAGAGTCAGAAAACGTGTCCCTAACGTTTTCTCTCGATCCAAGTGAACCAACAATATTTGGCTAGCGACCTGCTTAGGTAATGGGACTTATTACCCATTAAGGCAGGTCAAGCACCAACTAATCAAAACACTAGTTGCAGGCGGCATCACTAGCCTTGCAACTTACTACTTATTCCTAATCAATCAGTGATGAAACCTGACCAATCCCAATCAGTGCACCTGATAGTTAATAACTATCAGATGACCCTATTTTGTCAGCAACTCCGCCTGACAATATCTTAATTATTCATCTGGATCAATCCCTGACGGATATGACCAGGAGAATATCCTAAAATCCCCCAGACATAGTTACTCTAAAATTTGGGTCAACTTATTTCCAATTCACCTCGCCTTAGGAAATTATCCCCTAGTGATTCCTGGTAATCTAGCAGGCTGGGAATATGGGCAAAAATCCAACAAATCCCCCTCTTGCCTAGATTTCCAGCAAGAAAGGACTGGTCATGAGAGCACCACTTTGGACACTTAGTCAAATACTTTATTGGCTCAAGCGGAGTATGATCATCAATATTCAATGCTGCTCAGGACAACCTTTGGCATGCGGCGCTCTTCCTCTTACTCCTTGCTACCAACTACTCAGAGTGCGGTCCCCACAATCTAATGTCATGCTGGGCTGATCAATTTACTCGTGACAATATTAGTCCCAGGATCCAGTTTTCCCCCATCAGGGCATATGACCCACTATCATATTCAGGATTCTTGGTCTGGCGTCCTTGATATCCTGATTTTCCTCTTGTCCTAGACAGGAGACTCTTGCTGTCAGTGTTTGCTTTGTGGCATAATTAAGAATTCTTATCTATGTTCATCCTAGTTATTTTCTCTCATAACCTCTTGGCTCAAGGCATTCCTAATTCTTCTCTTTGAGAGCTTATCCCATTAAATTTGAGATTAATCTCTCTTCATTTGTAGCTTAATGGATTCTAGAGTAGATAATGTCTACTTTCATATAAGTCTGACATCCATATTCAACCAGCTTATATGTCAAATCTGAGTCGCAGTACCAGCAGCTTCTAAGCAATTTTTTCAGATCAAGATCTTCAGCTCTTTCAGCATATGAGTCCAGATGCATGACGGAACCTCTTCTATGGTCCTTCCAGGACTCATATGCCTATTCTAGTGCCAGCTGCTAGTCCTTCTATCAAATTACTGAAAACGGTAACCAATCCCTCCAAAACCAGGCTTGCAATCATTTCAAACAACTCTCAGCTGATTCTTCCTCTGTCGTCAATTCCAGAGTTGGATTTTAAAGCTCTCCTGGATTTGGCTCCTTTTGCAGAATCTTTGACCAACATCATGGATGCTCCTAAGATTATGCCTTTTGCTCTTGATCGCTCTTTTCTTGCCATATCAAACTTGCTTCCTGAGTCCACTTCTGACTTGGACAATACTACAAACACGCTGTCTTGGCTACCAAGCTCACCATTAGTAACATTATTCAATTTAAGCTCCCCTACGCTGAACTCCAGGCCCAAGTCACTGAGGCTTTGTCCGTAGTGCTGAATCCCTCCAATCTTGAGAACATCCTAGATTAGGATATCACTACTTATGCTCTTCGCTTTGCTGGCCAAGTTCTTCAAAGTTGGTCCACGAAGCTTCCAGCCCCTCCCTGGTTTCACTGTTCCTTCAGCTTCAGCTTCTGAGAAGCCCATAGTTGTTGCTTGCAGGATGCTATTTGCTCCCTGCATGACTATCTCATCTCAAGAGCTTCCCATCAGTATCTACCGCTTATGGCTTTAGTAGGGGGCATGATTTGGCAACCCCCATTGAGCATCCCTTGTTTGCTGCAAGCTCATATGTCCAGTGCTCTTGATGAAGCCCATTGTCAGATGCTCAAGAATAACCTTCCAGCTCTGGTACCATATTGTGACTACTCAGGGCTATTTGCTGGCTGCCTCTTTTTATACTGTTGCTTTCCTCCCTGCTCTAGTGTTTCACAGTTGGCTTCTTCTGACATTTCAATTTTCCTTCTTCTAGTCACTTTCTCGCAGAGATCAGCGTCCGCTCAAAGAACTTGGTTTTGTGTAGGCCTAGCCCTTGCTAGCATCTGATCTCACATTGATTTCGACGGGCTATTCATTCCTACTGTGTTCCATCCTTCCTCCCCCAAGAGGTGATATAGGCAGAATCATCCCTATATTGAAAACAATTAATAAAAATAAAAATCATAAAAACTATATCTGTTTTTTCTATGCAGTTTATAAACTCTCTCTTTTTTCCAATATCTTTTATCAATATTTTATTTTTATTCTTCTTTTTTCCAAAGAACTTGATCTTGTTTCAGTTCAGCAGTCCATCTTTCTTTATTTTTCCCCCAAACTGGGTCCTGGGTACTTAAACCTACCAGTTTTCTATGGTTCAGAGGCCTTTTTTCGGACTTAACCATCTAGATTGGTTCAGAGGTCCTTTTTCAGACTTGAACTAATCATCAGGACATGATTAACTTAGTGTTCATCAGTCCTTTGGGAACTCTTTTGATTTTTTCATCGATCCATCACTTCAAATACTAGCATGGACTTGAATTTCTACTCTTCCATCTAAGAGATTCTTGATGGAGTAGGCGTCAGTTGCCATATTGGTGATAATATTGGATGGACCCAACCACAACGCGGCTAGTTTGTTTCTTCTTCCAAAAGCATGTGTATTGCAATAGGCAACTTTTTTGTCTATTCGATATTCTGCTAAGGCCAGTCAGTTCTTATCATCCGTCAATTTCGCTCATATCCTTTTCTTCAACATAGTATCAAATGCTTGTAATTGCATATCAATCAGGATATTTGTCAGTTGGTTCAAGTACTGTTTGTCACTCATCCACAATGTTGGTTCCACCACTGAATATAAAAACTGGCGGCAACGCGGCCTCTCTCCCATATAGAAACTCAAATGGCATTTTTCCCATTGCCATATGAAGACTGATATTGTAGGCAAACATCACTGAACTCAGGTACATTCCCCATGCGGAAGTTCTTCCTGAGACCAGCTTCTTTTTAGCATCACAGCCAGCATTCCATTCACTCGCTCTACCATTCTATTCATTTCCAGCTGGTAGGGTACTGACATGACTCCTCTGATCCCCATTATCTCATTCAATCATGGGATCACATGAGATGTGAAGTTTGTTTCATTATCACTAAGAAGGACCTGCGGACATATATGTCAATATAATACTTAATCCAGGATGAACTTCGCGGTGCTGGTAGCGTCTACTTTCACCAGGGCCTTCATCTCAACCCATTTCATCAGATGGTCAATGGCAACTATTATGTACTTGACTCCCCTGTGCTCATCGTCAGCAGTCCCATCATATCAATGGACACCATATGCCAGTCAAATACAGTGAGGACCAGTTAGTATCCAGTTGTATTCTTATGTGGCTTGTGCAGCTGGCAGTCCACGCAACAAGCTAGATAGTCTGCGACATCATAGTTTATTGACTCCAGTAGTAGTACTGTCAAATATGATCAGTTGTTTTCCTCAGGCCTCCATGCCCGACAACCTTATGAGCGGCATGCACAATAGCTGCTCTTTCTGACAGCTTCAAGAATAATAGCTGCTTCCCGTTTATCATCTTAAACACTTTTCCATCCATGGTCTCATTGTTTTCCATCACTTTCCAAAGCACACCTTGGATTTCTCAGGGCTTATTCCTGATTTCTCCATTGACTTTCTCTGGAAAAGCTCATCTGCCTCCAGGTATACCATCTGGACCATTAGTAACTGCAATAAACCATCTAAATTCTATGAGAAGCCCCCACTCAGTGTACAATCTCATAAATCATAAGTCTATAGTTTAAGTGCCCATCGGGCCAGTCATCCTTCTGGTTCTCTCAAATTGTGGAGCCAACGCAATGAAGGGTGGTCTGTCACCATTTTAAAGTGCGTTCCATGGATTTACACTCAAAACTGCTTACAGGCGTAAATGACTGCAAGGCATTCACGCTCAGTTACAGTGTAGTTCCTCTCAGTGGCTGAGAGTTTCAAGCTCACATACATCACCAGATGTTCGTCCCCAAGTTCATCTACTTGGCTTAGTTGGCGCCGATCACCATCAACAAAGCATCAGTTTGTATAATAAACTCTCAATCAAAATTTATATATTTCAAAATCGTAGAATCTATTAGGTACCAGCGTAGCTCATCAAAGGATTCCTGCGCTTCTTCATTCCATACAAATCATTTTTATGTCCTTCAACATATGTAATAAGGGCTCAGCTATTCGGGCAAAGTCCCAAATAAATCTTCTATAGTATCCAACTATTCCAAGGAACACTTGGATGTCTTGGATACTCTTTGGCACAGCCATCCATTCTATAGCTTCTATCTTCTGGGCTTGCAGCTGCAATCCACTAGAGTTGATCACGAATCTCAGACTTTTAACTCTTCTTTTGAAGAAGTGACACCTCCTCAGATTAGTCTTCAGGTTAGCTGCATACAGTCACTTGAATACTTCTTCCAAGTGGTGTAGGTGAGCAGTAAACGTCCCACTAGACACATTGATATCGTCCAAGTATACCAGGATTTATGTCAACTTCAAGTCACTCAATATAGCGTCCATGGCCCTCTGGAACATTGCAGACGCATTACATAGACCCTGGGGCATCCTTGTTAGTTGGTATAGTCCCTGAGCAGTAATAATTGCGCATTTTTCCTGGTCTTCTTTTAGCAAGTCAATTTGCCAATATCCCAAGATCAGATCCATTGCAGAGAAATAATTTGCTTCTACCAATCAGTCTAGCGCATTGTCAATTCTTAGTAGGGGATATGAATCCTTCTTCATAAGCTTATTCAACTTTCAGTAGTCAATCACCACATAGTTGGAGCCATCCTTTTTCTTCACGATTAGAATCAGACTCACCCAGGGACTCACCAGCGGAACTAGAGTCCATGCTTCACTAGTTTGCTGATTTTATCTTCCACTAATGCTTTGGCCTCTTTTGATTATTGGATCAGTCTCATCCTGATTGGCAAAGTTTCCCTAGTGTTGACCTTGTGGATCACATCTCTCGCACATCCCAAATTGTGGTCATCCTGAGTGAATATTTCCCATTATTTTTCAACCAATTCAAGCACCTCCTTTTTCTGGCCTTCTGATAGATCAGCGAGTTGCTCTCAATCAACCAATAGGTTGATACTCTTGGTTACCCCGGCCAGTAATCTCATTTCATCAAGAGTCCCAAAATCATGGAATATCCTCAATTTGGCTATCAGGATTAGATGAATAAATGCAATGACCTGATTCTTACTGATCTTCATCAGTTTTCACTTAAATTTACTAGGAGAACTCGAATTTCTCCATGGCCTGGCATTATTGTCCTAGGAGCCACCTAAGGCTCCACTCTGGACTTCTTCCAGGGGCTTCCAACCTCCCCATACAACAGCTCAGGTATCTCCAATGTCAACCCCATGTCAACTATCATCTGCAATCTTGGCGGTATGGTCTTCTCATACTTGATCCTCAATTAAAATTCCCCGGTTCTCTAGGATTTCCATTGGCATTTCTCGTCACTTCTAAACAACTAATTGGTATCAAATCAGGACAAATTCATCATTGTATATTAAATTGATGAAGTTGTTCTCCTATTCAGTGTAGTTTCACCATCCTTCTGATATACCAATGATAACATCTGACTCAATATGGTCAACGTATTATCCTTGAAGTTACATTTAACTCCATACTTTGCATAGAAATTCCATTCCGATCAGAATGTCATAATTTTGGTTGGCCAATACTATTGCTGGCGCAGATATCACCAACGACCCAAATCATAGTGGCAAAGCACTATACACTCCACAGGAGATGGTGGTGTTTGGCAAGCTGTCCCATACTCCTTCTTATGTTCCAAGTCCAGTGAGATCTTCATCCTCTTTACCAGCTTGTTCAAGACAATGTTGATGGGCGCTCTGCTGTCAACAATCGCCCTCACCCACACTCAATTCACTTGTATTTCTATATATGTACACTTAGAGTATTGCAATATAGTGTTTACTGAGTGTATAGTGGCGTTATTAGCCGAATGGAGGTTATGAATTATTTGCACTGATAAATCAGGAAATTATTCCTTTATCACGCTGAGGGAATAGACAGACTAGCCTCATCTAATAGGACTTCAGACAATTCTTATAATTCTTGGTGGTTCAAATCTTGTCCGCCAGTTGTTGGACATATGGCCAGGAACTTCATTGATTATCTTAGGGTCGATTCCCTTCACCCCAAATCTGGTCACTGCGTTTACATCCAAATTGACCACTTGATACATCTGATCCTGTACGTCTTCATCCATGAACAGATCACTGATATCAATTTCCTCGGTCATGATGTCAGGATGAACAGGCTTCTCCGCAGCTCTAGACTGTTACCCATCTAGGCTGCAGGCCCTTTTCTTAATTCCTTAGTGGCAGCTGACTCTTTCGCCTGGACCACGTTATTTTTGATCCTTCAGCTTCTTGCAGTGCACGGCAAATGTCCTTTCTCACCACATTGGTAGCGGACCTTTTCCTTCTTATTCAACCGTCTGAATACTTCAGGCTTATTCACCAGCTCAGTTCAGTTCTTCGTTTCTTTAGCACCTTCATTACCCTTCAAGGGATTCAGATTGTGCACCAGATTAATTTGAAACTTCTGTTTGGGGCATCAAAGGTTGCTCCCAAAATTTTCAAATTATCTACCATTTGAGAGGTAGTTATTTCCACTTCAAACATGGAAGACATCATGTGATTCAAATTGCAATAGGACCTAAGGGCCACTTGCAAGGTGATTCTGGCATTGAAGTTGTCCAGTACCTTTTGCTCCAACCAGGATTTGCAACTCCTGGTAGAACTGATCCACGAAGCTTGCTAAAGACTTGTCTTTAAAAACTGGATTCCCATAAACTCCTGTTTGCGCTTTGACATGCACGTCGGACTCCTGAATTCCTTCATGATGGCCGCCTTTGCCTTCACATATGACCAGCTGTCCCCCTCCAGGTGAGGTAACACTAAGTTCTGACAGTTGGTGTATAGGCAATTCATGGCTGTCAAAGCTTTTGATGATCCCCATAACCATACATGGTCATATCAAACAGGTGGAAAAACGCTGGGGTGTTATCTTGATGGAAAATTGTCAATTTTGGCGCTGCCTTAAATTTCTCTGAGTTATCTCTAGCTGATTCTCTTGGTTTGGCCACTTGGCTCAATTGAGGAGTGACTTCAGGCATCATCTCTGAAATGGCAGCAAAAGTGGGCGGCATGTTCCTTGGGGTATTCGACTTCCCAATTATTGTGTGAGGACTTCTTTCTTTGGTATTGCTTGCCATATCTGGCTCACAACCACAAATGTGAGCTTTAAGTTCCACGGCCTGTTTGATCAGTCGCTCTATATCATTGCTGATATATCTCAAATGAATGTAATCCACTTCTCGCGCCGTTTTCAGATATTAGACCTCTCAAACTAGGTCCCCTTCTTTCTTTTTCAATTAAGTTACTTTTCCAAGTAACCCATTTTAAAACTCGCAACATTATTGATCCCTTCCTTCATCCTGGCAACTCGTTCTTACAAGGCTACAAATTCCCGATGATCCGCTGAGTTTAGGGCATTCTGATTAACAGTGGCTAACTCCATCCACATTATGCGTAACTCATCTTTGTATGACATTTTTAAAAGTTCTTCAACTCAA
This sequence comes from Massospora cicadina, assembly GCA_022478985.1. Lineage (NCBI taxonomy): Eukaryota > Fungi > Entomophthoromycota > Entomophthoromycetes > Entomophthorales > Entomophthoraceae > Massospora > Massospora cicadina. The sequence continues at coordinate 32,521 of JAKSZP010009433.1, read as the reverse complement.
CTACACCCCCTGTAGTGAGCACCAACTTGTTAAAATTTATTGTTTTGGGTTAATATTGGCAAACAACCCCAATAAACTTATTACTGCACAGGTTCAGTTCTTGTGCACTTTGTACACGTTGTATAGTATATGATATTATTAGTTGATAATAGTATGACAACTATTATCTGTAGTTAAGTAGAATTCTTATATCTCATCCTAACGCTCAGCTAGTATTCCCACTTAAAATACTTGAGGTTTCTTGCTATAGAGATTTGTTCCATCGTTCTGTCCAACCTGATCTTCTCTGAGATTACCTGGTGAAATATCTTTGGTCCAACACAGTCAGCAGCAATTCCTGATTGTTTCTCCTTCTTCTCTAGATCCCCTCTCAGATCTTTACTCTTTTCCCAAAAGAGTCTCTCAATTATTGCACACAGCAATAATATCTTAAGAATAGAACAATTGTAAGCTGATAATAGCTTACTACTTAAACTATATACAGGATAAAAATTATAGAACTATATATCTGTAATATGATCTAAATGTTTACTGTTTTTATTATGAGTGAATTCTAGGGAATTTATAGTAAGGATTCTTTCATCTAACCCTCTAATGACACCTCTTCGATGAAATGACAGCCATTGCCATTAAATCACCCATCCTTGTCTCAGAAGCGATGGTCCTCCACAACATGGCTAGGATTCCATCATTGGACATCCTTGAGACCTAAAATGGAAAGAGTCAGAAAACTTGTACCTAATGTTTTCCTCTCGATCTAAAAGAACCAACCATATTTGGCTAGCGACCTGCTTAGGTAATGGTACTAATTACCCATTAAGGCAGGTCAAGCACCAACTGATTGATCCACTAGTTGCAGGCAGCATCACTCGCCTTGCGACTTACTACTCATTTCCAATCAGTCGGTGATATACCTTACCAATCCCAAATTGGTACACCTGATAGTTAATCACTATCATATGCCCCTATTTTGTCAGCAACTCCGCCCAATGAAGTCTTAAGTATTCGTCTGGATCAATCCCTGACGGATACAACCATGCAAGTATCCCAAATACTCCGAACATAGTTACTCTAAAATTTAGGTCACCTTATTTCCAATTCACCTCGCCTTAGGAAATTATCCCCTAGTGATTTCTGGTAATCTAGTAGGCTGAGAATATGGGCAAATATCCCAACACTTTTGCAAGCCACAGAAGTTGGAATGCCGCCAGGCCTTTACTTACCTGGATTTATGCAGTTTTGACTTCAAATAAAGTTTGTGAAAGGAGCGTTAAACATCCTTCATGACTTTATAAGCTGTAAACCCACACATTGCCCAGCAGACTAAGATGAGGCGGATCTTGTCACAGTTATTCCCATAACCCAAATATTGTCTATTGTACCTCCCGTGGTTTCAGCAGTGGACTTACTCCAGTCAAGCCCCTGATTTTGTGGGTCTAGAAGCATAGATGGCCTGTGCAGAAGGGGTAATACTTTTGTAGCGGTTGTTCCTCCAAGCTTTGAAGCACTCCATGTACTCTCTTGCCAAAGGGCTAAATTACATTTTGTCACAGGTTTAGTCCCTCCTCTCCTCTGAGCTGAAGTGTTTCAGGCACATAATGATCCTACTGAATTCGGACATCCAGTAAAAGAGAAATGTATTGAATTAGTCAAGCGTACCTATAATTGGGCAGACTTGTCAAAGGATGTTCCAGCATGGATGGCAGACTGTGTAACTTGCTCATGGGCCAAATTGGACTAGTCTGGCAGGAATAGTCTCTTACAACCCCTACAGCAGGCAGAAGGTCCATAAACATCAGTGTCTGTGGACTTCATTGTTGAACTTCCCAGTTCCATGGGTTACAGTGGTGATGGTGATTTTCAACCCCTTCACTAAATTTTTCTTGCTTTTCCCATGCTCCTACGCCATTACTTCTGAGAAAACTGCCCATATCTTTGTGAAACATGTGTTCTACATGTTTAGCCTCCCTCAGGAGATTGTCAGTGACAGCAGGCCTCAATTCATGGCCTGATTCTGGAATGAGCTCAGGGCGATCTTGAAGATCCCGCCTTACCGTTTGACTTCATACCCATCCACACTTGGATGGATAAACAGAACGGGTCAACCAGATCCTGGAACAGTACTTGCGGTAATATGCTGCAGCTGCTAAGGGTACCTGGGCATATGATCTCTTTCAGGAAGACAGCAAGTTAATTTTAGACTGGCCTGCCTGCCAGAGTGCTGAAACGCCCAAATTGGCAAGCTCAAATGCCAGGGCACTTCTGCATAAATGGCGTTTAATTGGGCGGGGAAATTTTTTTGCCAACAAGCGATAATGGGACATGAGTGTGAATAAGAGCCTGGCTATAAACCATGCTATCACAGCCCCAGGGCCTGCTGGTTTGTGAGTTGACAAGAATTGAATTTGCTTGAGGGGTTTAAGTTTCATAGTAAAAATGAGGTTTGGGAAACGGGCTTTATTTTGAATTTTATAATAAGAAAATCAACTGTCAAGGCTTCCGCCTCCACCGCTTCTTCTTCTCCCCCCTCCAGCATCAGCTCAGCTGCTGCCATGCCCGAATATTTTGAGTAGGGCTCAATTCTCCCACCCACAACCTCGGTGAATTCTGGCATGGCTTCCAAAGCTGCAGCCAACCATATATTTTATAAATTTTATAAATTTGGTCAATTTATAGCAACCTGAGCCAATGACTGAAACAGTTCCAGCTGAGCTGCCATGGTTGACAGTTCACGGCCATTCAGGTGCAGCCAACTTGCCAATTCTAGTGGCTGGGCCAGCATTAGCTGAGTTAAATCAATTAGACTGTTTCAATTGGATCAGCAAAAATGACCAGTCGTATAATGTTAAGCTGAATTTGCATTGGAGGAGGTTTTTGACGATCCTCTTGAATCACGCCCCCACCATTTTCATAATAAAATGGTTGCCTCATTTATAAAAATATAAATAAAATTGCAATCAAAACTGCTGAAGCTCCTGCAAACACCCTACTTCAGCCAGCAACTCCATGGGCAATGGAACCCCTGGTTGAGGGTATTTCTATCCCCAATTTCCCTCATAATTTTGAGGAAGAGGCGAGGTATGAGGTTGAGAAGCTGGCTTTTGGTGCAAGCCATGCCTGCATCAATGTAGAAAAAACTCTTTTTTCAACCCTAATTATCCTGAAACCTGCTGGTGCATCAAGTCATTTACTTTTGTTTCTGCTCTCATCACTTTTGCTGAGCATCAACTTGCTCAATAAGTTGAGGCGATGGACACTGAAAGCCTAATTACCAAAGAAAGCTCACAATTATACCTTCTTATGCCACATGTCACTGATGCTCCCATCCCAATGCTGTCCGCCTTGATCTGCCAGCTAAAGCTGTCTCTGGACAAAAGTTTCACCAAAGCTTCTTCACCTTCTGACATGGCTTCCTATGCTGTTAGCTGAGGTGCTATATTAGATATTTATTATTCTAATAATCCCTTTGTTTGGCTCATTTGCAAATAAAGATGCGTGGAGGCTCACCCTTTTAGGTTGGCCACCACTAGTTCTAAAAAATCAACTTTCAATTTTCTCAGTGTGTTACAAATGTTTAAATAGATAATTTATTTAAGGCATAGCTTAGTAATTTTCAGGATCGGGGCCCTTGACAATTCACCTAACCAAGCAAACTTAAAGTGGGAGGGGGAAAACGAATTTACTTTGAACCAACTTCAAAATTGTCAGTGGCAGACTGATTCACTGTTGGTTCGACGTCATTTTCCCAAATTGATATTTTACTACATTTCTAATGGTTATTGTAATGACACCTTGCCAACAGGTGTTGGGAACCTTCCAAGGACACCACATGTAGGGGCAGTCCCAAGCGGTCAGAAACGGGTTCAGATTACCCAACCTGACCACACCCAATCGCTTTGTCATCCGTTTGGCTAAGTGAGATACAACAAATGATAAAACTAATTTTGAGGGGAGGGTTCTAGGCTGGCAGCAACAATTGACAATGAAAGTTCACGCCTGTTGGTCTTTGTCCCCAATGTTTTTGAGGGGAGTTTCAATTTGGTAACATCATTTCTCAATGACCCGATGCCATTGGTGAGCTTGACCAATGATTTGTCATTTGACACATTTGTATTAAGAGGTACATGCCCATTGGGCTTTGTCCACAATTTTTTTGAAGCAGTTTCTAACTGAGACAATATTTCCTAATGGCCTGATGCCACTGGCGAGTTTTGCTGAATAAAGGACACTTAATACTTATTTACTGAATGTGTGTGCCCATTGGACATCATTGCTAAGGGTTGGAAATCCTTAACCTTGGTTTAAGGGCTTATTGCCATCAACTTCATACAAACTTTTAGGCCCATGAGGGTGTCAGCTTCCAATTATCTCAACGCAAATCACCTCAATCCGCATACTAATTCAGCAGATGCTATTGCAGGGACCAGGAATGGAACCTTTAAAGGGGAAGCTGTTACCCATCGTTTGTCTACCTCATGAGCGAGATCGCCCTGTGAAACAAGAGGAACAGCTGCCCTTCTTGGATCCTTTTATGTGGGAAATGGGAATATGGCCCAGTCTAAGAAAAGGGTTACTCACCTGGACTTACATTACCCTTCCCTTTTGCCAAAAGGGGGCGCCAACACCGGGGAACTGAGTCAGGGCCACATTTTTTGTAGTCCTTTGGTAACTTGATCTCCATAAAGTAGCAATCTTTGGGGGAGGATGTGAGCTTCTGGGTGGGTGGCATGGAAAGCCTCAACAAGCTCCAAACAGTTTGCGCAATCTTGGGCTTTGGCCCAATTGTTCTCTAGGTCAGATAGCCTCTCCAAGCAATGAGGTATTGGACCAATTGCTGAGATTTTTGAGAGGCCAGAATGGCCTTCACTTCAACCTCCTCCACATCCTCAATTGTAGTAGGCTCTGGATACAAGTAGATTACCCCTTTGAACAGAGATAACTGAGACACATGGAAGACTGGGTTCTGCTTCCAATGAGGTGGCAATTGCAACCGAAACGCGCCATTACCTAAGTTCTCCTTCATCGGGGGACTCAAGCGTTTGCTTGCAAACTTATGCAAGGGACCTGCATCCGCAAATGCTATGTGTCAAGCATGACATGTAAACTGACCTTGATTTTGTGAGCCAGCTGTGCTTCTGATCTAAACCACTTTTAATCGCTTATGGCCTTAGTAAGATGTTTCTGAACTAAGGACTGCGTTGTCTGGATATGTTGAGCATGATCAACAGCGGCTGGTGCCTCTGGGCGAAGGACGAACCAATTGAGAATGCTGGGTTGTACCCCAAGGTCACTTTGTATGGGGAAAATCCAGTGAAGGCTTAAGTTCTGTTATTATATGCAAAATGCAAGAGGGGAAGATTATAAGCCAAGGTATCCTGCGTGGAAGCAGTGTTGCAGCGCAGGTACTGTTCAAGGATCTGATTGACAATTCATTTTGGCCATCGGATTGAGGATGGTATGCGGTGGAGTGACAGGGCGTAATCTTCAAGATTGCCAAGAGCTCATTCCAGAATTGTGCTGTGAACTGGGACCTTCATTCACTGTCAATCTCCTGTGGGAGGCCATACATTGAGAACACATGGCGCACAAAAAGACGAGCTGTTTCCTCAGAAGTGATAGCAGAGGAACAAGGGGTGAAAAGGAAAATTTTGTGACTCGGTTGACAACCACCATCACCGCTGTAAACCCATTGGAACTAGGAAATTTAACAATGAAGTCCACGGACACCAATGCTATAGATCCTCTGCCTGTTGTAAGGGATGCAGAAGACCATTCTTGCCAGACTGGTCTAACTTGGCCTGCACACAAATAATGCAATCTGCAATCCAAGCTGGAACATCTTTTGATAAGCTCACCCAATTATAGGTACGCTTTATCAAGTCAAGTCACTTCTTATTCCCTGGGTATCCAACTGCGGGAGGATCATGATGAGCCTGAATCACTTCATCTTGAAGGAGGGGAGGAACCCAAACCCTCAAGTGAAATTGAATGAGACCCTCATCCAGAGAATACAAGGAATGTTTTGAAGCAGGGAGGGACAACTGCTACAAAATGTCAGCCACTTCTGCACAGGCCATTTGCGCTGCCAAACCTTGGGATATCAGGGTATCTCTGGAGCTAAGTCCACTGACAAAACCGCGGGAGGGACAATGGATATGATTTGGGTGGGAGGGATGACGGTAACCAGATCTGCCACATTTGAGTCTACAGGACAATGTGTGGGGTTGCAACTTAAGAAGTCAGGAAGAACGTTGAACGCTCCTTTCACAAACTCATACTTGAAGTTAAAGCTGCACAAATCCCAGTAAGTAAGAGCCTGATGGTGTGCCAACTTATGTGGCTTGCAGAAGTAGAGGAGAGCTTGGTGGTCTGTTTGCATAGTCAACTCATGTTGAGTGCCCTGCAAGAGGTACCACCAATGGGTCAAGGCCCACGCCATGGCTGCCAGCTCTTTGTCGTAGATGGCCCAGGATTGCTCAGTGGAGGAGAATTTGTGTGAGAAATAAGCGACCAGGTGTTCCAACCCATCATGCTTTTGGAGCAAGACAGCCTCTATTGTGGCGGAAGATGCATCACACACTACAATATAGGTTCTAGAAGTATCCTCATGCTTAAGGATGGGAGGCGATAAGAACATCTTTATAATGGAATTAAATGCCTGCTGGCACTCAGGTGTCCTTCAAAGGGGACGTTCTTGCCCGTGAGTGGGTGAAGTGGGGCAGCTAATTGGGATAAAGCGGGTGAGAACTTCTTCAGGAAAATGATGGTGCAAAAGAAGCTCTTCAATTGCTTCTGTGTTGTTGGAGTGGGCCACTCATGGATGGCGTAGCCATCTTTCAAGACAAGATTGCTCAAAAAGGTGACCTCTTCCCAATAAAACTTGCATTTCAAAGGCTTGATGAACAGGCCTGCCTTATGCAAGGCAGCAACTACTACCTCCAAATTTTTGGCATGTTGTTCAGTAGTAGGGAGTGTACCAGAAAATCATTGATATATGCGACTGCACAGGAGAATATGAGATCCCCTATAACGCTATCAATTATTCTCTGGAAAGTTGCAGGAGCATTCTTAAACCCAAAGGAATTCACTTAAATTTGGAATATAGCTCGTTTTGTCTGGATAGCGCTAAGCCATTCATGAACTTCCTCTAACTGAAATCTGATTAAATGCATTCATAAGATCAGATTTTGAAAACACCTGCGACTTGGCAATTACCTGGCTTATGGATTGATCCAATGGAAGCGGGTAGGACTCATGGACTGTTATCTTATTGAGGTGCCCATAATCCACATAGGGACAGAGTGACCCACCTGCCTTTTTGTCAAAATACAATAGGGGAAGCAACTGAATGCCTCCTGGAACAACTAACCCTTCTTGATCATGTCATACAATGATACATTGAGGGCCACATCCTCCTCCGCCATATGCGGGTACATTGAACAGTTTATGTTAACTACTTGCACCATTGTCCAAAAATGCAAGTCAAATTCTGTATGTGGAGGAAGGCAATCAGCCTTGGTAGAGTCAAAAATACTCTGATATCATATCAACTCAGTGGTAAAATTGGGCGGAAGATTAACGGGGGAAACACGGACTGTAATAAAGCTATGGCCACAAGCCTTAGTGAGGGTATCTGACAATGGAAACTCACCCTCCACCTGATTGTTGGAGAAAGACAGCATGTTTGTCTCCAGGTAGATTCTCACATGCTGTCAACTTCACCAAAATCCATCCTCAAATTTACTGGGAACACAAGTTTGGACATAGCAGAGAAGTGGTCACGAAATCTAAACTGATAGATTGAGAAAGGCATAGGGCGTCAAACTTTATAGGGTAGCTGAGAGTCCAATGAGGCATCCATCACCTTAGGAACCACATTCAGGTCAATATAGAGCTGCTGGGCCAACTCTATGCTCATAAAATTACCCGGTGCTCCAGTGTCAACCAAGGCCTTGAAAGACACCTAGTGTGATCTAATACTATTTTTCATTGGTAATATAAAGTAGGCGGATTCTCTTTATTGGAAGATATGGTAGAGTCCGTAGATAAGAAGAAAATTGCAACTAGATTGGGGGAAATTACAAGCTTCACGACAGGGGCGGATGCTTCATAAGTTGGAGTGCTGGAATATACTAACATGGGCGTGGGGGGCGCAGAAACTTCTGGAATTAATAAAGATACTGATTTGAAGCTAATACGAAACTAAGGCCAACTCAGCGGCTTCAAGAGTGAAAACCCCATTTTAAAGGGTAGGCTGAGAAAATGTTGGATATACTGGGGTAGTGTAGCCATAGTAAAACTCCTTCACAACCCTACTAAACTGATAGAAGTTGACCACTGCTGCACTCATCTCGACAAGAAGGGTGGAAATGGTTGGCAGTAATGGACGGTTGATTATGTCAGGAAGACAACAAGTTAATTTTAGATTAGCCTGCCAGTCAGAGTGCTGAAACACCCAAATGGCAAACCAAATGCCAGGGCATTGCTTCATAAATGACGCTTAGTTGGGGGGGGGGGGGAATTTTTGTCAACAAGCGATAATGGGACATGAATGTGAATAGAACCCTAGCTACAAGTTAGAATATCACAGCCCCAGGGCCCGCGGGTTAATGATTTGACAAGTATTGAATCAAGTTAGGGGTTAGAGTTTTGTCATAGTAAACAAGTGAGATTTGGGAAACAGGATTATTTTGTATTTTAAATGTTTAAAATTTAACCATCAATTTTCTCAGTGTGTTATGAATCTTTAAATAAACAATTGGTTTGGGGAATAGCCTAGTAACACTCGGGGTAAGTTCTTTCCAGGATTTGCCTAACCCAGAAAATTTTGAGTGGAAGGGAGAAAAGAATTTAATTTGAACTGAAATCAGAATTTTTAATGGTGGGCCAATTCGCTGTCATTTTGACCTTGGATGCCCAAATTGCTGTTTCACTTTTTTCTGATGGTTAGCATGGCAGTATCTCATGACTGGCGATGGGAACCTCACAAGGCCACCCCGCATATGGGCGGTCCCAAGAGGTCAGAAACAGATTTGGGATACCCAACTCGCCCACACCTGGTCACTTTGGCATCCGTTCATCCAGGAGAGATAAAATAATGACAATCCTAATTTTTGAGGGAGGGTTCCAGGCTGGTGGCAACAATTGACAATAAAGAATTCATACCCTTCAGGATTTGTCCCCAATGTTTTTGAAGCAGGTTTTGAACTGATGACAACATTTACTAATGGCCCCTTGCCATTGGCGAGTTTTGTCAATAACTTAACACTTGATTCTTTATTTACTGAATGTGCATGCCCATTGGGCATTGTTGCTGAGGGTGGAGGTTTTCTGACCTTGATTTTGAGAGCTTATTGCCTCAACTTCATATGAATCTTTGGTCCATGGGTGTGGCGACTTCCAATTATCTTGTCACAACTTACCTCATTCCTCCATACTAATTCAATGGAGGCAATTGCAGGGGCCAGGGGGTCTTTTTAAAAGAAAGCTCTCATCCATCATTCATCTACCTCATGAGATAGATTGCCTTGTTTTAAAAGGAACAGCTGCCCTTCTCAGACCCTTTTTTGTGGGAAACGGGAATACCGCTCAGTCTAAGCAAAGGGGCGCTCCCCTGGACTTACAACCTCCCCCTTGCCCATTTCTCATATAACAAAGGAACCCATGAATCCATGGGTTTCCCCATATGAGCTATATTGGGGTATAACCCCTTGTTCTCAGTTGGCCCAAGCTTACACCCAGAGGTACCAGCTGCCCCTAAACATGTCCAGCACAATTGTGCTATACAGTCATTGGTTTGAGAACACTTAACTAAGGCCATAAGTGACTACAAACAGTTACAGATAGGAAGCGTCTCCCAGCTCATGAACTAAATGCGGGTTCATATGTAATGCTTGTAACATGTCACTTGCAGATGCAAGTGCCTACATAATTTTGCAAGTAAACCTCAAGTCCCCACTTGACAGAAAAAGATTTGGGTAATGTCACTTTCTGTTTGAAATTACCACCTCTCTGGAAGCAACGCCAAGTCCTTCATGTGTCTCAGTTGTCCCCATTCAAGGGGCAATCCCCTTGGATCTAGAGACAATTGTGATCAAGGGTATAAAGGAGACTGAAGTGGAGGGCATCTTGACTTCCTGAAAATTTTGCCGATCTGTCCAATACCTCGTCACTTGGAAAGGCTATCCAGCCTACAACAACACTTGGGTCAGAGCTCAAGATTGTGCAAACTGCTTGGAGCTGGTCGAGGCTTTTTATGCCACCCACCTAGAAGCTCCTCATCCTCTCTTAAAGATTGCTACTCCAATGGCAAACAAATTGCTAAGCCTCACAAAAATGTGGCCTCACTCAGTTCCCTGGTGGTTGCGCCCCCCTTGGCAAAAGGGAAGGGTAATTTAAGTCCAAGCGAGCGTCCCCTATGCCTAGACTGTTTGGTGCTCCCATTCTTTGCAAAAAAAGGTCCAAAAAAGCCAGCTGTCCCTCTCATCTCACAAGTCAATCTCACTCATGTGGTAGATAAACGATAGGTAACAGCTCTTCCTTTAAAGATCCCACAACCTGTCCCCACAATATTTCCACCAAATTAGTACGGCAAACTGAGAAAATTTGCGCTGAAATACTTGAAAGCTTGCACCCTCTTGGTCCTAAAGGGCTTTTTTTAAGTTATGGCAATGAGCCCTAAAAAATAAGGTCTGGAAGCCTTAACCCTTAAAATAGCCTGATGGGCACGCACATTCAGTAAATGGATAATTAAGTGGCAAATTCTTGGCAAAACTTGCCAATGGCATTGGGTTATTAGGAAATGTTGTCACTGAGTCAAAACTTACCTCAAAAAATTGGGAACAAAAAGTGATGTGCATGTGCCTTGTAAAGATAATGTGCTTAAAGATTAAATCTTTGGCGGAAAATCGCTGATGGCATTGGGTCATCATCAAAAGTAGCCACCAGCTCAAATCCTTCCCCAAATATTAGAATTGTCACTTGATGAATCTTGCTTGGGCAGACTGATGCCAAAGCAACTGGGTGCGGGTAGGTTGGGTATTTTGAACTCGTTTCTGACCTCTTGTGACCGCCCCTACATGGGGTGGCCATGGGAGGTTCCCATTTCCCATCAGGTGAGATGCCTTCATGCTAACTGTCAAAAATGTGGCAAAACTGCAATTTGGGCATCCAAGGTCAAACCAAATAACTTAGCCCAAAGTCAAGAAATCCAAAGTCAGTTCAATTTATTTCAAATTCCCCTCACTCAAAGTTAACCAGGTTAGGCGAATCCTTGATAGCCCCAATCCCAAGATTTACTAAACTATTCCCCAAATCAACGTCTATTTAAGCAGTTGTAACACACTGAGAAAATTGATGGTTGTCAGAATCTGAAATAAAAAACAAATTGAATTCCCCACTTCTGGATCAATCTGTACCAAATTAGTTTTTAAACCTACCCAAGCAAAATTGGCTTCAGGAACCCCCTCCCCAACTCCTGAGTCACGTGGGGCGGCGTTTCCACCAATTTGGTTGGGTAGGCGGCACAATTAATTAAGGATGCCCATGAGGCGGCCATTCTGGAAGATCAGGAAAGATCCTGAATGGATGGGGCCCCAACAATCCCTGAGGCACCATGTCCCCACTCACCCTATAAATATTAAATTCTTTTAAGATTAATAAATTATTTGATATCTTAATTAACTTATCGCTTCCTTCTCAACCTTTTCTGTGAATTTGCAGCTTTAAGCCACCTTCAGACCTTGGCGCCAGTCTAGAGAACTTCACCGCTGATAATGGTTAATTTTCCAATTTTAAAATAAAATTAAATCCATACCCTAAAGTCATTTTTTAATTTATAGAAAATCTAAACTATTTAATTAAAACCAATTTTCCCAACACCCAAACACGTGGGCCTTGGGGCTGTGACAGCCTGGTACGTTGCAGAGCTGTTACTCACAGTTGTGACCTTGTGGCGTTTGCTGATCAATTTACATATTACACAATCTAAAGTCATTCAGGTATCAGCGCCTCTGAAATTTGGGCTTGCCTTCTGGGCGTTTGGGCATCCAGACTGGCAGGCTGGTCTAAACTTTATTTGCCGCCCTCATGACAGGTTTACTATAAGTAAACCATTAAATAAACTATAAATCTAGGCTGATTACCCTTACAACAACTTGACAATTAGTCCCAATTACCCTTTACAACAACTTGGGCCAAAAACCCTTACAACAACTCACAATTATCATTAATCAACCATGCATAATAAAACTTTATTATCAAGAAATTGTCCCGGGATTAAATCATATATAGCTCTAAAACTCTCATGGACAATAACAACAATAAGATTGCCCCTGAATTAACAAAATAAGCTTTCACCTTATGGAGAATTTTGTATGTCAATCCTCATAATTGACACAATAGCACTTGCACATGGACAGTCCAAATGGGAGCAACTTGTAAAAATTGAAAGGCTTGCCAACGTCCTGATTAGGGGTAAGTCATTAAACTAAATCAATGCCATATTTCCCAGAAGCTGTATTTTATCAGCTGTATGACAAAAATCAAATTGGGCTGACCTTAGGACAATTTTGCAAATTTTAGTTACTATTTTTGTACCTGAAACTTTATTAATTTTAAGTATAATATTTTTCCAACAAAAGTCCTAGTAAAAGGTCACAGTCTTATCAGTTCAAGGACTGAACTTAGTTTGAAAATAAATATCTACAGATTGCGTGTTCAAAAGTAAGTCCAGGAGATTCCCTAGAGGTATAAATACTGGCTCCTAGCCAAGTAATATGATTATCAACTAATATCTATTAAATAAACATATATTTTCTTATTTCTCTGATACCTGGTTTTAATCATAGGCGATTTTTAAGAGAGTCAACAAGCTGTTAATCCAGATTTGCCAGAATGTACCTTTGCCTGCGTTAGTAGAGCTCATGTATTCAATCAGAAATTAACCCAAGTTTGACCAGAAGAGTTGAATTATTTAATATAAGCCTAGTGAGCTTCTGAATGGTTGATATACCATAAGAAACTGGATAAAACTGAGAATCTTTCAGCCAAAGTTTTCCCACATCATACATGCAGGATTTATTTTATAAAACAAGCAATCTTCAGAATATAACAAGTGTTGCTCACTCAAAATCGTTGAACTCTCTGAAATGCACCCACATGACCTGTTGCTGGGAGATTCAGCCAGAAGAGAAATCAATAATGAGATGGAAACTAGTGACAAGGAAATTTCTTATTATTTTAATGCCAGCTGTCAAGGCTCCATGCGGGTACCTCTTATTCCCTGGATTTTAACATGATAGTGTGAGGTCATGTAGATGCAACAAGCCCAATTAATCTTACATTTGAAAGCGTTAAGGCCATGATGGAAACTTTATATCATGTTTAATATTTGCACATCACAAATTGATCTCTCTTTTGACATGTTCTAATATCTTAAGGATCAGGTACTAAAGTTGATGATGTACATGAAGTATCTTGATGCAACCATGGTGCCTCTTGCCAGACGTCTCACAAACAGTCAAGAAACTAAATATTCCTGGTTACTTTGTCCAACCTTCAATAAAGCATACCCATCGAATTCTTGTTAGATAAAATTTGGAACTCACGGAATTCTATCATGTATAAGGGGAAGTACAATCTTCCCATAATGCTCTACTGGATAAATTAAAATCAAGTTTTACCAAAATTTAAAAAGCAATTGTGGATAATACAGGACTTGCCAACGAAGCTCATTAAAGATTAAACACATTTGAGGAGCTACTAAACGTAGGAGCCTCAAAGATAGCCATGTAAGTTCTTGCTCACAATGGTCTATTGCACAAATGGATACAAACATAAATATTCGCTGTCAAAAGCTGGAATCTCATTCTGATTAACTATAATCTCAGACAGAATGACTCACCACGCAGACTATTTTGGCCAAAGAGAGCATCTGGATTAAAATTCAGATCATGTTTGCTTTGAGTAGTATGTTCAGACTGAGTTGGGTATTTTAATTAAGAACATTGGAGTTTTTGTGACATTACCAGAAGTACCAAATAGGGATGAAGAGGATGCTCAAATCAAAGATGGTTTTTTAAAAATCTGAATTTTTGTATTAAGATTGTAGGCCAAAAACTCTTAATTACTTAGGAGCATTGGGAACTCAGAATGCAAGTATTAACAACAAATTTCCAAAATAGACAGTATGGTCAAAGATATCATATGCATAATGTCAAAGCAAGGTTTAATTAAAAAGAAATGTGACAGCCTTAAAAAAAAATTCAAATCTGTCAAAAGAAAAGTTTTCAGTGCTCATCTAGCCTTGATGATGAAGAAATTGAAAAATTCTGTTCATTCATCCAAAAAACGACTTATAGAAAACAATTAAGGGCCAAATTCAATTACTGAATTCTAGCAGTTCAGAGCAATATCATGATATTGAGTCATTAGGGACTGATACTGATGCAAAAACTGATATTTTGAATATTTTCCTATGCCTAAATTTCTAACATCAATCCTGACCTCAGTTACTCCCCAACTGGAAAGAGGGCTGATTTTATTGAGGATTCATCAAGCGTAAAACTAGTTGAATCATAACGCCTATTCCCAAAACAAGGGGAGATAACTTCAAACCTCTGAACTTACCAAAGTTTGATAGGGATGGTAACGTTTACTTTTTTTCAAGCTATTTGAAAATGCAATGTGTGGAGCAGCAGACCATGTAAAAGGATCAGCATCAATCAATTCACTCAATTCCCACAGCTGTGATCTCATTATGCCCTATTTGGGCGACGATTGGTCCTATATGGATACCACAATAGCAGTGATATAGCAATTTGGAGGGCCTGGAAAAATATTGGACCAAAAACCGCGCTTCAAATATTAAATTCAAGCAGAACGAGACTATTAATAACTTTGCAACAGATTTCAATGAGGCGCAGTCTTACTTGGGTGTAACGCAATGACTGAGTTTGAAACTAAAATTGCAATGGAGCATGTTTTTATGGCTTATCATGACTTGCACCATGTCATGATATCAGAATTTAACAGAGGAATTGAAATACAAGAGCTTATAGTTAATTGAGAAGCTGTGTCAACAGTTTTGATGCTCTAATCGGCCTAAAAATTAGCAAAAATTTCGATTTTGGGCTCAAAAAATAACACTATGTCTGACCAAGGGAAAATTTCCTAAACCATAAACCAAACATTTGAGCAAAAACAGCAGCCAAAGCCAATTACATGCAACAACTGTCATCAAAAGTGACATTTTGCTAGCAAATGCTACAGATAGTCAGACAAAGATCCTGGGGTCAACGTTGCCCTAGAAATCATTAGCAACGATGAGGCAGGAAAAGAGCAGGTGGAGTAGAGGCGGAGTGCTCTAACTCCACTGATGTTCACCAAACCATTCCACCTGACTCTGGCGAGCTTAGAGCTGATGATGTTACCAAAGATAACCTCCACCATATCGTGGCTAATGATGACCTTATGGGCACTAAAAGGGCTATAGAAAAGTAACTTAGCCATTAAAATTCCCAAAGAAGCCCAAGCAGAGGTATCTAAACCTTATGCAAAGCAGATCATTGAACGGGGTTTGGACCTCCATCCTGGATGTTAAGCTGAACTAAATTTGCTTATCAACGTACAAGTAGCCATTCCAATGAAGACCATAGCAGATACTTCCTAGAGTCTGCTCAAGTCTGAAATCACATCTGAAATCAGGAAGCAGTCACAGTATAGTATATAATAAATACCTCTGAAAACTACTCTGAATTTAAAAATGTGGATATAGCAGTAAACAAGGTCTGAGTTTAGCCTCTTTTGATAGCGGAGATTTATCAATATAGTCAGCACAAAATTGGTCAAAAGGTTGAAAATTGTCCCCGAGGTTGCCCACTTTCAAGAATATGAGCTAGCAGGAGCGCATACAACTAACTTCTTGTGGCATACAGTACACTAATTTTAAGATTTAGATTTATTGTAGTGACAGCACTTGCCATAGTATTGCCAAATAAACTACAATATCCTATTTTTGGACTAATTTTATGAAAAAATTTGGAATTGTTACAAACCACAAGGACAATACTCTCGCCATTCTCGGCCAGATTATCCCACTTTACTATAATAAGGATGGAGCAGTTGAGAAAAGAAGCCCAGCCTATTCAAAATCTGGCCTTCAAATATGGAGTAGTCCCAATTGAGTCTGTCAAAGCTAAATTGAAGATAAAACCATTTCCTACACAGATTAATGAGTCAATTGGTATTCCTGTCGGAATTTCAGATGACCACATAGTCTAAACCTTTGACTGAATATGAGATTTGATGGTTAAGTTACAATTGTAGAGGGTCTGCAATAGTGGCCAACTGATGAGAATATTGCCGGGCAGAATCTCAGATGATATTTGAGGCCGCTGACAGATGATAATTTCGTCAGGAATTATCCCCAATGACATTTGAGGCCACCAATAGATGATAATTTTGTTGGGCATCATCCCAAATAAAATTAAGCAATAATTCAATATTGGGATAATCCCCAATAGTCAAATTATAGGTAATTGTTAAGAGAGGAACAGATTAGAGTTGCCAGAAACTACCAAAACTTTAAAACGCCAGAGGAAGAGTGGAATCGTCATCAGCCAAAACAATCAGTTTTGCATACCTAATACCAATTGTTTGGTCCGCTGAACGCCTGAGGATTACGCTGCCTAGAAAACCCAAGGCAACGGTATATGAAGAGATTTGGTGCCTAACACTAAGGGTCAAAACCAGTATAGGACCACAAATATTCTCATTGGACAGCTGAAAAGTTGTGTGCCAATTCTAACTATAAAAACCCCAAAAATTTTTCCTAATAAAATTAGATTCAACTTAATATTAGCTTAGTTATTTAACATTGGTTGTTTAACATTATTTTTAAGAGAAGAGTGCAAGGATCAGATATCCTTAGGTTAGCAATATCAAAATCTCCACTTGGCTCTGCAAAAAGGAAATAGGGAAAGTGTTCCCTACCAGAATATCTTCAAGAGGAAGAAGCACCAGTTTAGCGTTGGACTTTACTCTCAACATGGCTTTTGGGCAATCAACCTTAATAATAAGTCTCCATACTATTATTGCCTCAGTCTTTCAAAATCACTCAAATAATCAACGCCAGGATCCACAAATCTGTGCAGTTGAAATTCAGGGCTGAAAAGCGAGCAACAAAGCCCAAGATTTTAACAATTTATCTTCGGTAAAATTAGCACATTGATATATCTATGGGATATGAAGTAATTGTCCCAACTAGACTGACAATTAAAGCTCAGGAAGGACTTGATGGCGAAGTATATCTACTATGGTTCAGGTCTCAATATGAGCAAACATTGCACCTGGTATCATCATTTCAGTCCATGGAGAAATTCAATATTAAGTGCAAACCTACAAGATTGGCCCAAAGACTTTTGTCAAAATAGGGCCTGCTGACAAGGACCCAATCAGCATTAACAATGTTGTCCCAATGGCCAAGTTGAGCAACTTGACCAACTCTGAGAAGAGCCAATACCAGGAGTTAATTATAAATATCAGTAAATATTTGCGCAAGATGATTTTGACCTAGGATGTTAAGAATGTAATCCACACTATCAATACTGAAGAGCATAAACCAATTTGACTTCGCTCAATTAGATGCTTGAAAATATCAGAAAAGCTTTTCTGTAAGGAGATAAAAGAACTCCTTGATAGTGGCATTTTGGTGATTTCAAAAATTCTTGGACTGTACCAATTATAATGAAAAATGAGGACAGAAGCAATTGAGTTGCATTGATTACCAAAATTAACCAACGATATGAGAGAGGACATGTATCTCTGTCATGGATTGACAATGCCTTGGACAGTCTATGGGGTGCGAAATTCTTCTCAGTGACGGGCTTATTAGTGGGTATTGGCCAATCAATATGTCCAAGGAGTGCGATTAATGTGCAATTATACTCTATGAGGTCTATTTTAGCTGACAAAAATGCCTTAAGGGCTCTGCAATGCCTGGCAACCTTTAAGAGAGCCATGAACACAATCCTTGGAGATTTAAAGTTGTCATATGTAAAAGTGTACCTTAACGATATAAATGTTCTCTGATGCACTTTTGATGACCACCTGGAGCATTTAGAAGAGGTTTTCAGAAGGCTAGAAACTGCAAACTTAATAATCAAGCCCAAAAAGTGTCAGTTTAGAAAGGTCATCTGGAATATCTTAGCTTTGTAATCAACAGAGTAGGACTTCAGCCCCAACCCTCTAAGTTAGATGCCATCTCCAAAAAAATTTAGCCCAAATACAAGCGCAATTCAATATTTCCTAGGCATTATCAGTTACTAAAACCAGTTTATTTCCAGTTTCAAACAGCTTGGAGAACCACTCTTCTATCTACACAAGGATAAGGTCCCATTTGACTAGAATTTAACTTGTAAAGAGGCATTTTATCAGTTCCAATTGGCACTATTTGTAGCCCCCACCCTTTGATATCTGGCTTTAATCAAAAATTTATTGTCCAAACTGACGCAACACTAAAGGCAGTTGGAGCCATATTATCTCAGATTAGGGAGAATGGCGAAGAACATCCAGTTGCCTTTGTTAGTCAGAACTTGAGCGTTTATGAGAGAAATTATACGGTGACAGAATGGTTTTTTGGCATTCATATATGCTTGCAAACAAGTTGGGTCTATCTACATGGCACTCAAAGTTAGTAACAATCATGCATCCCTAATATGGCTGAACAATTTAAGGGAGCCTGAGGGTCAATTTACCCAAAAGCGTTAGAACTTCAAGTATACAATTACACAATTAAGCATCACGTGGGGTAAAGCATCACGACGCTGACTACCTATCCTGATTGACCACTATTGCAACACTTGGTTTGGCCGCTGATGGGTTTTTTAAGAAGATGATCAGTTGAGAGTACCAAGATGATCCCAAATCAATCCAAAAATTATTATTGGACTTATAGCAGGATACAAGTATCAATAATAGGTCATGTCAGGAAAGTGGCAGGTAAAGTTTTGACTGAATGCCTGTCAGGATGCAAAAACACCAAAAGGCGAGCCTGCTTGCCAGGGGCATAGCTTCCTAAATGACGTTTAAATGTGCTGGTAGATTTGTAACTAAGGAGTGCTGACAGGATGCAAAAAAAAAAACTGGCAAGAAAACATGATGTTTCAGCCCCAGGGTCAATGAACCTGGGCGTTGGGAGTTACAAAATTGGGAAAATTCCAAACTTTTCTTTACATGATAGGGCCAATTGACTACAGTGGGGACCAAAGTTAATAACATGACTGGGATAACCCAGTTGATACAAGGCCAATAGGCCACATTGCATATGTCACAGGGATTCTGCAAAGAAAAATTCAAGCTTAGCAAATAAATTGGAACGCAGGTTGATTTTTAATCAATCTAAATTAATATAGTTTTATGTCAAATTTAACCAGTGTGTTATGACTGCTTAAATAGTCGTTTGATTGTGGAATAGCTTAGAAAAGTTCAGGACTTGGGCCATTGAGATTTGGCCCAACCTGAAAACTTTAATTGAGGGGAAAAATGAACTTATTTGGAACCAACTTCAAAAGTATCAGCGGCAGTCTTAGTCATTGTCATGTTGTCCACAGATGCCCAAATTGCCGATTTGCCACAGTTTTAACGATTTGAGTGGTGGCGTCTCGCCCAATGGGCAGTGGGAACCTATCAAGGCCACCTCACATAGGGGCAATCCAAAGAGGTCAGGAACGGGTTTGGGGCGCCCAACCTTCCCACACCCAAGCTCTGGCATCCATTTGACCAGGTGAGATTTACCAGATTAAGAGTTTAACCCTTTTGGAGAGGGTTCAGAGCTGACGGCGACTTTTATTAATGGTCCAATGGCATCAGAGAGTTTCACCAAAGGTTTGACGTTAGATGCTTTTTTCGTCTAAGGTGCTTGGCCGTCAGGCTTTGTTGCAAAAGTTTGGCGCTATTGGGCCTCAATTCCAAAGGCTCGTTGCCCTCTGCCTCATTTGACCTCTTCACCCCATGTGGGTGCCAATTCTCCAATAGCTCAACACAAATTCCCTTAATTCGCCATATTAATTTGGCTGAAGTTAATACTGGTATAGGTGGCAGGGTCCTCAAAGGGTAAGCTGTGACCCACTGCTCATCTACCACATGGGCGGATCCCCTTGGAGATGAGAGGGTGTAGCTATCTTCTTGGACCTTTTTGGATAGTAAAGGGAACGCCACCCAGCCAAGCACAGGGGTGTTTCCCAGAATTACATTATTCTTTCCTTTTCCCAAAGGGGGAGCGCCACCACAGGGAAAATTTAGTGAGAGCCACATTTCTATGGGACTTGGGCAACTTGATCGCGATCAGTGTAGCGTTTTATAGAGGAGGGTAGGGAGCATCAGAGTGGGTATCATGGAAAGCCTTGACAATCTCCAAGCAGTTAGCAAAATCCCATTTACCAACCCAGATAATTTTGTAAGCTGGATAGCCTTTTCCATGCAACTAAGTATTTAACTGATTAAAGAGAGCTTCAAGAAGAAAGGATTCTGTCAAACTCGGCTTCCTCCACACCCTCAATCATAATAGGCTCTAGTTCCAATGGGATCGCTCCCTTGAGTGGGGACAACTGAGAGACATGGAATACTGGATGTTGCTTCCGGTGGGGCGGCAATTTCTAATGAAAAGCGCCATTTCCCAAGTCTTCTTTCACTATATAGGGGCCTGAGCATCTACTTGCAAACTTGCGCAAAGGCACCTGCCTTCATAAGTGGTGCATGCCAAGCATGGCATGTGAGCCTACCTTTATTGTGTGCGCCAGGAGACTCTTCCAGTCCACAAATTGTTTACAACACTTATGTCCTTGTTCAAGTGCTCCCTAACCATTCACTGTGTGGCACATATGTTCTTAGCATGATTGACTGCAGCTGGTACCTCTGGGCGAATACATGGGCCAACTGAGGACGATGGGTTATACCCCAATTTCGCTTCATATGGGGAGAAGCCTGTGGATTCATGTGTTCAGTTATTATATGCAAACTGCAAGAGGAAGGTCGTCTGCCCAGGTATCCTGAGGGGCTTCAGCGTAGCACCGCAGGTATAGTTCTAAGATCTGATTGACTTTTTCAGTTTAACCATCCTTTGTGGATAGTACACAGTGTGTGATAAGGCGTGTTCTTTTTTTAGTACTAGATGGTCATAAGGCGTGTTCTTTAGGATTGCCAAGAGCTCATTAAAAACTGCGCCGTAAATTGGGTCCCATGGTCACTGATAATTTAATATGGTAGTTTGAACATCAAAAACATGGCGCACGAATAGGCGTGCAGTTTCCTTGGAAGTAATAAAAGAGGAGCATAGGATAGGCAGGGAGAATTTAGTGAAGTGGTCTAAGACCACCATGACAGCTGTGAACCCCTTGTATCTGGGTAGTTCAACAATTTAGTCCATGGACAACAACGTCCATGGCCCCTCTGTCTGCATCAAGGGTGAAGAAGACCATTCCTACCAGACTGGTCTGATTTGGCCCACACTCAATTCACACAGTTTGAAATTCATGCCGGAACATCCTTTAACAAGCCTGGCCAGTTAAAGGTATGCTTTACTAAATTGATGAATTTCTTGTTTCCTAGTTGTCTGACTGCAGGGGGAATGTGATGAGCTTGAATGACTTTGGCTCAGAGGAGAGGAGTACCCACAACTGGACTAAACTGGATGAGTCCCTCAGTCAGAGAATAGAAGGAATTCTTGGAAGTTGGGAGGGACAACTGCTCCAAAAGTTCCACTACTTCTGCATATGACATCTGCATTGCTAAAAACCATGAAACCAAAGATGCGTCTGGAGCTAAGTCTGCACTGAAACCATGGAAGGGATAATGGCTAAGATATGATTTGGGGGACTGACCGTGATGAGATCTGCCTCATTGGATAATCTTCTGGGAAAAGTGCGGGATTGCAGCTTAGAAAATTGGGAAGAACATTCAATGCTCTCTTCACAAATTCGTATTTAAAGTTAAAGCTGCACAAGTCTCAGTAGTTTAGGCCTGCTGTGCATTAACTTCTGTGGCTTAAAAAAATAGAGGAGAGCTTGGTGGTCCGTATGCACAGTTAACTTATGATGAGCTCCCTACAAGAGGTACCGCCAATGGGTCAAGGCCCACATTACAGCTGCCAACTCCTTATTGTAAATGGCCCAGGATTGCTTGGTGGAGGAAAACTTGTTGAAAAAGTAAGTGGTTTAGTGATCCAACCCATCATGATTTTGGAGAAAGACAGCCCCTACAGTGGCAGAAGATATATTGCATGCTACAATATAGGGTTAAGAAGAGTCCACGTGCTTTAGGATGGGAGGCAACAAGAACACCTCCTTGATTGAATCGAATGCCTGCTGGCACTTGAGCGTCCAGTGGAAAGATAATTTTTGCCCATTAGCAGATGCAGTGATGCGGCCAACTGTGAGAGTGCTAGAGAAAAGATTTTCATGATGATTATGGTGCCCAAGAGGCTTCTCAGTTGCTTATAAGTCCTTGGAATCGGCCACTCATGGATGGCATCCAGATTTCTGGGTGGAATGGCGTACCTATCCTTTAAGATGAGATTGCCCAAATAAAATAACTTTCTCAATAAAGCGCACTTTGACGGATTGAAAAACAGCCCAACCTTATGCAGGACAGACACTACCGCCTCCAAGTCTTTCACATGTTGTTGGGGGAGGGAAAATGTACCAGGATGTCATCAATATATGCTACCACACAGGTGAACTAAAGATCACCTAGCACACTAGTGATCTTTTTTGGAATGTTGCAGGCGCATTCTTCAGTCCAAAAGGCATCACTCTAGATTTTGATATGCCTCATCTACTCCAGATAACGGTAAGCCATTCCTGACCTTCTTCCATCTAAATTTAATTAAAGGAGTTAGCCAAATTGAGTTTAAAAACACTCGCAATTTTGTAATCACTTGGCCAATTGTATGTTCCAATGGCAGTTGGTAAGGGTCATAGACTGTGATATTGTTGAGGTGGCCATAATCCACGCTGAGACGAAGGGAAAAATCTGCTTTCTTGGCAAAAACATATGGAGAGGCAACAGTGGATGTCTCTTTGAACAACAACCCTTCTTTAGCATGCCATCTAACCATGCATTGGGGGAAACCTACTCCTCCAATGTATTTGGGTGCAGCGGGAAGTTAGTGTTCACCACCTCCACCATTGTCCAAAAATAAAAGTTGAATTTCATATGTGTGGGAAGGTAGTTAGCCTTTTTGGAGTCAAAAATACTCTGTTAGCTCATCAACACTGCGTGAAAATCCAATGGAAGACCTATGGGAGAAATGAGGGTTGTAAAAAATCTATGGTTTTGAGTTTTATTGAGAGTCAAGCAATGGGAACTAAACCTCCACCTAACCGTTGAAAAATGACAGCATGATTCCAAGTGGATACTCACATGCTGATGGTGCCACCATCCCACACCCAGAATTACTGGGAACACAAGTTAGGCATTGCTGAGAAGCAATTGCAAAAACTAATCTATTGGACTGAAAAATTACTAGACGCCATACTTTATAGGGTGGCTGGGAAGCTGACGAGGTAACCAACACTACTGGCCCCAGAACCAGGTCTAGATCCAGCTGCTGGGCCAGCTCCAGACTCATTAAGTTGCCCGCTGCTCCAGTATCAGCCTAAGCCTCAAAGGGCACCTGGTGTGCCCAATGCTAACTTTTATTGGTAATAAAAAGTAGGCGCAATTCTGTTTATTGTAAGATGTGGTCAATTCTGCTGACAGCAAAGAGTTTTCAACTAAAATCAGGGAGAAGAGCAGGTTTCTTTAAAGGAGAAATATTGGAGAAAACATTTCAGGAAAATGGCAGAAGAAGTTTAGACCGACCTGATAGTCAGGATGCATAAGCACCCAAAAAGCAAGCCAGAACTGCCAGTGGCATTGCCGCTCATATGACGTTGTATGAAGCTGCAAATTGTGTAACAATGACTTGTTGCGTAGGATGAGTGTGAAAAGAAACCCAATAATGAACCAAATAGAAACAAACCCAGACACTGCGGGTCTTGCTGCAGAAGATTGTACTACTGGGTTTACAACTTTGTGGTTACTGGTGGAAGGGTTCAACACTAACGTAGAGGCAAGGGGTGAATCCTTTCTTGAAAGTGAGATATATAAGGCCACAGAATTCCAATATCTTGATAGCAGATAGCTTCTATAATAAGTTTCGATTCTCAGAAGGTTTTTATGCGTTGGATCCGATTGACTTTGGTTTAAGTGATTGTAATCATCAAAACTTGTAAAGCCCATCCAGTGTATGGACTGACAGGCCACCAGTTTAGTGCCATCAGGACTTTGGCAGGAGAAATTCAAGTAAAAATAAAAAATTAGTTACTGTCAGGAATTTTTATTGGAAAGGAAATTAACAAAATTGACAAACAATTTCCTCAGTGCAATGAAGCTGATTAAATAGTCTTTGATTTGGTAGTGGGTCCAAACAGGATTGGGGCCCTCAAATTTAACCTAAACTGGAGAATTTTTGAAGGGAGGGGAAAATAATTTTAATTAGAACTGAAATCAAAGGATTTGGCAGCAGGCTGAGTCACTAGCAGTTCAGCTGCAAACGCCTGGACTGAGGCTTGACTGCATTTTCATTGATTGGCATGATGGCATCTGGCCTGACAAGCAATGGGAATTCTGAGGGCCACCCCACATAGGGGCGGTCCCATTTTTTGGTTGGTACTGGTTTCAGGATGCGCAACCTGCCCATGCCCAGTTGCTGGGGCGTTTGTTTGACCAAATGAGTTATGTCAGCTGAAAATCCCGTTTCAACATATAGAGTTTTAAAATTATCTGCAATAGTCCCTAAAGGTACCATCTGCTCATTGGGGATCATCACTTAAGATTTTGAGGGGCGTTTGGCATCAGCAATCATACTGCTAGCTGAGTTAAAACTGTTGGCAATTCTGGCCAATAATTTAATACTTGTCCCTTCTAGACTATAAGTTTTCTGATTTTTAGGCTTTTTCTCATTGGTTTTGTACTTTCAGCTTTGATTCAGTAATCTTATCACAGATTTCCTCAATTTGGCATACAAGTCTGGCAGAGGTGAGCACAGGTACTGGGGGAGCAATCTTTAGAAGGTTTGCTGTTACCCAGCGCTCATCTACCACGTGGGTGAGGTCACCCTGGATGACGAGGGGTACAGCCACCCTCTTTAGACCCCTCTTATTCAGAAGTGGGAAAATCGCCCAATCCACACAAAGGGGACGTTCCCCTGGACTTAAAGAACAAGAGGTTTGATTACTTCCTCCCCAGGCTGGTCTTCCATCAACTTACAGGTAGGGGAGCTGGAGCAAAACAACTCAGGCACAGGGGTGGCGTCAGTCCCTGGAACCAATATGAATGCTGATTTGACGTCAGGTTCAAAAACTAAGGTCAAGTCAGAAAATCCAATCATGAAGTTCCAATTTTGAGAATGTACTGAGGGGAAGTAGAGGTTAATGGGGCAATACAAAATGAAGGTATTTCAACGCCATAAGGGAGCTGCTTATAAAATTGGCGATTGACCAGAAAAACAACAGAAGGCAGGCTACCAACTGCATGTTCATATGGAAATGGTGACCACTGCGTCGCCCATCTCAACAAGGAGGGCGGAAATGGCCAGAAACAATGGACAGTCGGTTATGTCAGGAAAGTGGCAAATATATTTTAGACTGGCCTGCCAGTCAGGATGAAAAACACCCAAAAGGCAAGCCAGAATGCTATTAGCATAGCTACTCAAATGACGTTTAGTAAGGTGCTACATTTGTAACTAAGGAGTGCTGACAGGATGCAAACAAAAAAGACAAACTGGTAAGAAACCATGCTGTTGCAGCCTCAGGGCCAATGGCCTGGGCATAGGGAGTTGCTAGGTCAGGGAAAATTTACATACAGTTCTTGACACAATAAACTAATAGACTGCGGTGGGGACCAAAGTTGATTACATGACTGGGATAACATAGTCGATACAAGGCCCAGGAGCCACATTGCATATGTCAGATATTTTAAAAAAAAATCGAGCATAGCAAATAACTTGAAGCGCAATGAGATTTTTAAATAATCTAAATTATTATAATTTTATGTCAAATTTAACCAGTGTGTTATGACTGCTTAAATAGTCGATTGATTGTGGAATAGCTTAGGAAAGTTCAGGACTTGGGCCATTGAGATTTGGCCCAACATGAAAACTTTAATTGAGGGGAAAAATGAACTTATTTGGAACCAACTTCAAAAGTATCAGCGGCAGTCTTAGTCATTGTAATGTTGTCCACAGATGCCCAAATTGCGGATTTGCCACAGTTATAACGATTTGAGTGGTGGCGTCTCGCCCAATGGGAAGTGGGAACCTATCAAGGCCACCTCACATAGGGGCAATCTGAAGAGGTCAGGAATGGGTTTGGAGGCCCAACCTGCCCACACCCAAGCTCTGGCATCCATTTGACCAGGTGAGATTTACCAGATTAAGAGTTCAACCCTTTTGGAGAGGGTTCAGAGCTGACGGCGACTTTTATTAATGGTCCAATGGCATCAGAGAGTTTCACCAAAGGTTTGACGTTAGATGCTTTTTTCGTCTAAGGTACTTGGCCGTCAGGATTTGTTGCCAACAGTTTGGCGCTGTTGGGCCTCTAAGCCAAAAGATCATTGCCCTCTGCCTCATTGGCCCCTTCACTTCATGTGGGTGCCAATTCTCCGACAGCTCAACATAAATTCCCTTAATTCAAAAACTAATTCAGCTGAAGTTAATACTGGGATAGGTGGTGGGGTTCATAAAGGTTAAGCTGTGACCCACCTCTCATCTACCACATGGGCGAGGTTGTCCTGGGAGACAAGAGGGGAATCTGGCCTTCTCAGACCTTTTTGGTTGGGAAAGGGAATGCCACCTAGTCCAAGCGGAGGGGCTCTCCCCTGGACTTACAGGACATTTTATAAGATCATCAGGGCAAAAAGTATATATTTCCAAGATCATCAGCCCAAACAGACACCATTTTGGCTGCCATAAGGCCATAGGGCATAGTGGATTCAAGAAGACGAAGGAGCATCCAAAGCATTTCTACTATTTGGAGTTTATGCAAACTTGACATCCAGGAAATGCCAATGTGCTTTAAGGAATGTCTGGGTAAAACTGTTGTTTAAAAAGCACATCTTATCAGTTTATTTGTCCCTAGTTTACCTGACATATCATATCTAAATATGTTGTCTGAGGTCTTCTAACAAGCAATTTTAAGGCCAAGTACGTTATCATGGCTATTTACCACTTGACTAAATGGGTCAAAGCTAAGGCTATTTTGGAAACAGGATCAGCAGCTACAGCCAAGTTCGTTCTTGAAAATATCCTCTACAAGCATAGGTGACCTAGATTATTCTTACAGATAATTAACAAATTTAACCTTTCATTTTCTTGAAAAGCTCAACCAGTTGATGGGAGTATGAAGAAATGCTTTTTGCTCCCTATCATCTAAAACCATTGTATAATTGAACAAGAAAACGGGCATTAGTGAATATCATCAGTAAATTTACATCAAACAAACCATCTTAATGGAATACCTTCCTGACTTTGGCAGTGTTTTACTACAACATCTCTGACAATAAGCTACCAGGATGTCACCTTTTCAGTTATTGTATGGAAGGCATCTGGCCCTACCATCACTACCATATTTTGTCCTAGAGGATCCCAGCGAGAACAAATATCCACAATATGCTGAAAAACTTGCTGATATCTTATTCAAATTGCAAGCTCAAGTCTATGACAACAGTTTTGGCGTGAAAAAGGCCTGACATAAAAAGGATATTCAGCTTGCTACAATCTGGATAATCTTAAATTAGGCGATGAAATTTCTTTGCTACACCCACGGATTGGCCAATTACAAAAGTTTGACTGCATCTGGGTTGGCCCGTTCAAATAATCTAGAAGAAAACGTAAATCATCTATACAATCAAGGATACTAGGAATGACCATATATAATTTGTGCCCATGAAAAATTTCTAAGAAGTTTTCATTTTGGACGATTAAGAATATGCATATATAATAATAGCATTACAAAAGAAGAAAATCAAGAAAAAAGAAAGATTTATATACTTTAGGTTGGGACCACCTAGTGGTAAAAAAAGAAAGAAATATATAAAGTATATAGCAAAAAAAGAAATATATATTGCACATATAAATTAATGCTATTGTTCACTCTTGAGGAGGGGAGGGGATTTAACTTTAAATTTATTGGCAATTTAGGTTAAACTCAAGGCAAGGAATCTGGCCCTATATTTATTGGCAATTTGGGCTGAAACGAAAGCTGACTGTTAATAATCAATGCAGGCTAATTGGGAACTTGTGGCTTATGTTTAAATAAAATGGAGAAAAATATCAAGTTTTGGTGTTTAACTCAAAGTAGACCCTTCAAAAATATTAACTCAGGACAATTACCTTTACAACAACTTGGGATGATTACTTTTATAACAATTTTGGAATTATTTCCCAGATTAGCCATGCATAAAATTGACTTTATTAAAAACTTATTGTCCTAGTATTAATTCCTGAATCAACTCTAAAATCTTATGGAACAAAAACAACAGTAATATTGCCCCTTAAGTTATCACAGTCACTATTCTGCCCTATGGCGAATTTTGTATTTTGATCCTCATAATTGGCATGATAACCCTTGCACATGAGCAGCCTGAATGGGAGTACCTAGTGCTACTAAGAGGCCAGCTGAAAGCTCAATTAGGAGTACATTATTAACTTAAATTGATGCCAATTTTACCAGAAGGTGTATTTCATCAACTGTATAATGAAACTCAAATTTGGCTGACCTTAGAATAATTTTTCACATTTTAGTTGCAACTTTTGTATCTGAAACCTTCCTAATTTTGATACTATATTGCCACCAATAGTTCTAGTAAACGACAATGGTGTTATCAGTTCAAGGGCTGAACTGAGGTGGAAGATAATATGTGGGAGAAAATTTCATGCTCAAAAGTATGGCCAGGAGATGCCCTAGAGGTATAGATACTGGTGCCTGGCCAAGTAACATGATTATCAATTAAAATCTATTATATAAAGATATTTACTTATTTCTCTTATATCTGGTTTTTATAAAGCCTATTCTATAAGAGTTTCAACAAGCTGTTAAGTCAGAAATTACCAGCTTGTAAAATTTCCTGTGTTAGGAATCAATCTGGATAAAATCTCACCATTTGTGCTTTTCTTTCCAATTACTATCACTTTTAGTAAATGATTTGATTCAAACAGAAAAATTTGATACTCAGTACCAGGTGAGATGAGCACAATTAATTAAGTAAAGAATTGAGAGAACATGGTAAAGGGGAGCAGACCTGGATCTGCACCGCCCAAAGGTAACAAGCGCACAGGAACAAATGAAAATACCAGTAAAAAATAAAAAAACCTGAGGTGGCACACCCCATGGGTTTTGTAAATTTTTTAGTAAAGTATGCAGTTACATGAAAGTATCCCACTTGCAACTGCTATTATCAGTGGAACACAGGATATGCACCTTTGGGCGGTAGAGACACTGACAATGTGGGAAATCTTTGAAGCCCTAAGTTAAAATATTCCCGCACATGTTGTAATTAACAACCCAATCTATCTGCAAAGGTTGGGTAGAACTTGGGTTCTAAACAGCGGAAGAAGCAAATGAAGCAGCAAAGGTCAGAGTAGTGCCTGACCTTACCAATGGTCAGCATTTGGTATCAACCAAATGCACATGTTGGACAGAATCCAAAGACATTTTTATAAATTTTGACTACTTTCTGACTACACTGGTGCGCACACTAGTCAAACAACATCTTTGGGAAGGCTTGAAAGCCCATGAAGAAATCAAACAGTTTAAATGCAAAGATTCCAGCTGAAGCTGACCCTTAGCACTGGGAAGGCAATCGCAAAATTTTTTCCCAAACCAGGAGGTAGTGGAGGATATCACAAAAAATCCCCCACATTGCATCCTTCACTATTAATGGGAAAAAATCCCAACTATTCTGTGCAACAGTGGAGAGTGCGCCCCATATATGCAACCACTGCCAGGACTTTGGGTATAAGATTCATGCTTGTCCCATAAAAGAAGGACTAAAAGAAATGGAATTCTGTGAGGAACAAATGGGCTAAGATGACTCAGAGTACGCCAAAATCACAGACACCACACAAGAATTCAACTGGGGAGAACATGAACAATATAAAATATTGTTCCATTTCCTGAAAGAACAAAAAAGGCCAAACAAGCTCACAAGTTGGCCGCGGCCAAGGCAAAGGCAAAGGCCTTGGCGGAATTATCCATCTAGCTGGAACAGATCCAGGAAGACATGGGTGAACTTGAAACAATGAACCAATCAAATCCCACGAAAAACCAAACAATCAATCCAAACAGAATGGATTTTGGTGGAACCCAATTTGGAAGCAAATATGGCAAAACAGGGGTTTAGCACCCCCTCTGAAATTGTGGAGCACAACCCAATCAGGAGCGAAAATCAACAATGGAATGTGCAAAATAAAAATGTGGCCATTAAGAGCACACAAGTGCACTACAATGATAAATCAGAAAACCAAAAAAAGACAAGAGAGGAGCAAAAGCAGCGGTAACAAAAGGGGCAGAATGCACTCCAACTCCTACTCATAGTTATGCTCTCCGCAGCAAAGATGCAATGGAGAGAAATGAGGGCGATGGAGTAGAGCTGGGGGCCCTGCTAACTGCTCCTGAGGCACATCAGGCGTCTCAGTAGAGATAGGGACACTGAACATAGCGGTACTTAAGTCCTTAATGTCCCAGGCTAAAAAGTTGAGTCTCCTGCGAAACCTACCTGAGGATATCCTGGCGGTGCAGGAAACCCACTGTCCACAGGGAAAGGAGGAGGCATGGAAAAACATGCTCCTCCCAACAATATCATTTTGGTTGCAACACTGTGGGGTGATAGTAATTGAGAACCAAAACTTTAAACTCATTAATAAAAATATGTTCCTGGATGGCCGCGTGCTAGCCATTACCTTCTCATGGCACAAAGAAGTGCACACAATAGCCAGTGTATGCACCAAACTGTGCAATGGATCAAAGAGAGTTTTTAACAGCTCTAACACAACTCCATCTTCCAGCAAAAACTTTGTCATGGGAGACATGAACTGCTGATTTACCCAGATACTGACTGATGGCCACACACAACGGAGACACCATAAGGGCAAGTGGAACTCAGCATAATAAAGACCACCATGGGACTATATGATCCACCACCTAAACAATCACCCCTCCTACAGAACCTGGCATGCCCACATGTGCACAACGGTGTACTTATCTCTATGTCATGGATAGACCTAATACTCACAACATTAATTTTCTGACACCAAATTCATAATTTCAAGACTACAAAAATTGAATTCTCCAACCATCACTAATTTTTGGTGCCCTTCACACCAGCGGAAACAACTACACAAGCACCCAGGTGGCAGAATACGCCCAGAAAATTAAGATGACTTGGAATTTCAATCCTGGGTGGAGGAAATATCCTCAACGTGGGATTCTAAACACCTTTCTGTTCAGAACCATTAACCACTTGGGAAAATTTCAAAAAATAAAGCAACACAACATATGAAACACACAGCATCAGGAAGATACAGGGCAGCTTCAGCCGTCATCAAACACACCTTGGAAGAAACCAATCACCTGGAAAATAATGTTCTATGCACAGGATATAGCCCTGGATAGGGATGCAACTGGTCAGAGGTTTCTGCTTGGCTGAAACACCCTGATACATGAACACCAACACCGAGTTGGGGTTCAATATTGAGCAAAAGACCTAAAAGATGGAGAAACTTGCTAGAGCTATTTTCTGTTTATTTAACGCCCAAAAAATATGATAGACTGCACACTGGTCTGACAATTGGAAAAATCCATAGCAGAAACACCCAAATAAGTCGCGACCAAAGTGCTAAGGTTTTATACAAATATTATATAAATCCAAACTGGCCAAACCAGCAAAATCAAAAAAAAATCTCACAAACGCACATATTGACACTATGGCTCAAATCAACAATTTAATTAACCTGTTATCACATGAGGAAATATGGGAAGTAGTCACGGTGCATCAAGAGGGAAATGCCTTATACCTGATGAAATTTCCTATGAATTTTATATAAAGTATTTAACTAACATATCTTATGATTATATAGCACCTAAAACTTTCTTTTACCGCTCAAAGTCACTTTTGAGCGATTTTACATTTAAAGTTTTATTTATCCACAGCCGTCTGCCCAAACCTATTCTTTGATGTCCTTGGCTCCGCCGCCTGCCACCCCAGTGTGGGGCAGCAGTGCACCCCCACCTAGCGTTTTCCACCCCATGGGCAAGTGCATTCAGATGGGCTCAAACAGCCCACCCACTGCTTCCAACCGTTTTGTCCCCCCACGGGACTTAGCGCTTCACCTGGCGCGCGTCCACCCTTCTCGCCTCCATCCTCTCGCCCTCCCTCGCTCTGCCATTCGCTATTGCCTCAGAGTGGACTATGGGCATTTATTCCA
>JAKSZP010009432.1:0-130935 GCA_022478985.1 Massospora cicadina | reverse complement strand
AAGGGAGAGACCTACTGATGTCCCAATTAGGGGTATGTCATCTACTTCAATGGAGGAAAGAATTTCACAGAAGGTGTATTTCATCAGCAGTATGATGAAACTCAAATCCTGAAGATCCTAGAACAATTTTGCATGCTTTTATTGCAATTTTTGTACCTGAAATCCTCCTGTTTTTAAGAGTATTTTGTCACCAATAAACCTAAGAAAAGGTTTCAGTTATATTAGTTTAGGGCTGAACTGAGGTGGTAAAAAATCTCTTGAAATTTTGTACTCTGATATGGCCAGGAGATGTCCTAGAGGTATAAATACTAGCGCCTGGCCTAATGTCCATTATCAAATAATACCCTCTAACAAAGATATTTTATTTTATCCTCTTCTTGATTTTTTAAAGAGAGTCTTACCTTTGGAGAAGTGTCAAAAAACTGATAGCACAGCTTTTATTGAAATCTGCCTCAGAAGAAGTTCCCAAAAACATTGGGAATATACACCCAAAATTGATTAGAAGCATTGGGGCTATATTATTAGGCCTAGTGAGTTTCCAAACGGTAAATATACCATAAGCCACTGGCCAAATTGAGGATTATCTGGCAGAACTTTGATCCAAATAAGCGTGCAAAATATTACTTTTCAAGAGAGCGATCCTCAGATTTTGACAGATGTCATAAGGGGGAATTGACGAGGCAATATTATTAAATTCAGGGCTAATCATGGCATACGCCCAAGGCCCAGTGAGGAGTGTGGCCCCATTTTGGGACCAAAAAACTCAGGATGGGGTTGGAGCCTTAAGCTTCCAAACCTTCCATTAGCTCCTGGTGTAGCATCTCTAGGTGAAGGTGGGTGGGCAAAAACCAGTGAACTGAACACCAAAGTGGTATTCGCTGGGATCTGAGTCCAAATTGTGGGTGGAGATGTACTCTGGAAACCAGGGGCACAGTTGCTGCAGTGGCAGTGTCATCTTCACGGGTGAAGCCAAGAATAAATATCCCTTATAGGTGCAGAAGTCAATAAAACTGGCAGGTGTCATCACCACCTGAGCCATTCCAATAATGGCTTGGTCATGTTAGAGGAAAATTTTCCCATGGTCAACCCTAAGGCCAAAACGCATGTTGCTCCAGGGGAGCAACAGGGGGCAACATGGCACTGCTTGGGTTTGAGCGAGGAGAGCGTCAAGATCCTTGGGGGGAACAAATCATCTCAGGGGTTTGGCATGACTGGGAGAGCCAGTCTGAGCACATTTTTCTGCCAGATGTAAAATGGTGAGTGAGTTTCACCATTGCCCCACACTGGAGCAGCCAGAAGAGAATCTGAGGACATCAGAGTGAAACTACAGTGATTGATTTAAATTTACTTTAATTTGTTTTCTGTATAATCTGCTCAGAAAGTTACACTGAGTGGAAAGAGTTTTTTGTTTTTTTCAGGGAAAGAATTTTTAGTAGATTGTATACGATAAAATTCAAATATATTTTAATTCTATAATAAGTCACTTTATTAGTAACCTAAAATAGGTTTTATACCTATTTTTAGGGTTTTTTAGGAGCTTATAATATTCTAGGATCATTAGCATAACTCATGAAAAAAATGCATTTTCCTCGAAAGTAAAGCATTAAATCATTAAATTTTTATGTTTCACTATACTGTTTAATAGCATTGTTAGAATACTGGCAATATGTCCCTTGAAGGTTCTTAGGCTCAGGATACAACAATATCGCAGATGTAAGAGTTTTAAATCTCTTGACAGCTGTTTAAGCTTTTTGGGGAAAAATAAACTATAAATAGATTTAATTTTAATACTTTAATAATATAAAAAGGTATAATAAGCTAACCCTTATTAAGAAAATGCCTCCCAACTTTTAAGGTACTCAAAGGCTAAAATGATATGAAAGAGAGAATTTGGGATAGGCAGAGGGTAGTTGTCAGACAATCAACGTGGCCAAGTAAAACTTATTTCCATTGGGGATACTCCAATACCCACAATAAAATCTAGAGTCCGCTAGGCATCGCCATTTTGATGATACACAAATAAGAACCATGCGAGGACATGTGCAGAAAGTGTTGGTCTATGAACATTATCTCCACTCCAAACAACAAGCAGATTGCTTGAAGTAAGCTTGACCATGCTTCAAATATGGTGGTTAAATTGCTAGGTTCAGTAAGAGGGGATTGATATGACCATTTGTTTTCATTTAAATAGAACTCCTAACTTAGTTGGATATGCACCTGATAGTGTGCAGCAACAATGGCACCATCATGTTCAATCTCAGCCATGTCACTTAATGTATCCACCAAATCTTTGTTTTCATTCCCTTCATGATTGGGAAAGTTGGATTTTGTGATGGGTCAATCTGCCCTCCTTGGTTTGCTTTCAAACCATACTCCCAATACTTTTGAGTACATACTTGATACTCAGGTGTGGCAATTGCTTCATCAGGTTTAATCCCAACAATGTCTCCTCAAGATTGACTTGCAAACCTTCATTTTTATTTTGGTCATAATTTGGATGGATTGAGTTTGGAGTTTTGTCATTCCATTCAATTTGAGATCCTTGGTAGTCGTTTTGTTGGGTGGGGGTACCTTGCAAAACTTGTAGGATATAACTCCCAAGGGTTTCGGCACTGATAAAGGCAATAGCTGAAATAACCAATATGAAAATCAAAATCATTATTGATACAAATGATTGTAGACCCTCCATTGGTTGTAAGTTTCCTTAAGGATTACTATACTATTTGGAACTTGTAAAATGTTCAAAGAAATTTAGCGAAATTGAAGACTTATTAAGGATAACATAAAATAACCCAGCACTCTGCTGATGGTAGAGTGCTGGGTTCTTACAGTTGAAGGGGGTGAGTTGTTGGGACTGTGGAATATTTCTTACAATTGGACATGCAAAATTTCTAAAAAATGCCAGGACTTTTGCATTATGGCTAAGTTACATATTGGAGGTAACTCAATCTGCAGTTCCCGTTGCAATAATTTTTGCTTCTGTCAGGGTTCCAGCATGCCAGAATATCTCAAAGTTTACTAAAAATATCTTTATCTTTGGAGGGACCATTGCTGGATTAATTTCTGAGCTGATGTTCCTGTCAGGACTTCAGTCTTGATCTGCCAAAACTGTGCTCAGATTCCATCCCAGTTTGTTTCAATCTGTGTAACACAAGCTTTGGCCAAATTAAATTTCCCAGAGAAATATTCCCCTTCAACTCTTTGAATTATCATAGAATTGAGACAAGGAGCCTCAGCAGAAACCCACCACTCATCAAGTATGTTCCCTAAGTATGAAAATTATTTTTAATGGAAGGGCTTGATGATGTTCCCCTTTCTTTTATCAAAAGTTTTAAATCAACAAATTCAATTTTATGGAAACATCTGGAAACCTTACATTACTTATCTTAAAAATAAAGGTCTACTCCTCCCTCTGAGCCCATATTAGAGTATAGTTTTTGGGAGGTAAGGGAAGCTTGATGGCTGCAAGGGTCTGGGGTTTCAAAGCAGCAGGCACCAGGCAGCAGGATTTTGAGCATGGAACTTTGTGATAAATCCCAACTGTTGAGTGGTTGACTGAATCTAATTGTCAGATATTTGATAGGGACATAATAATGTTAATGAGCTTAATTTATTATGAATCATATAAGATATCAGTGATATAGATCAGGAATATTTTAAGCTTATGTACAGAATAAAATTTGTGGCCTAGTGATTCCACTTAATAATATTTGACTATGATAACACGAGCATGGGGTCTTTGTTGGTTTAGTCAGACCTAAATTAATAGCTGACTAAATGTCCCATGCATGTGGGCTTTGTTAGTCTATGTTGAAATTAGTTTTTAATGTCAATTGAGTTTTGATCAAATTAATTACTAATTAATGGTGTGAATCGCCTTGGTATGTGCTGCCAATTGCTTGAGATGAGTATCAGTTCAGCTATTTGCAGACGTGTTAGAAACTCTGTCTTGAGTATAATTCCAAGTTTGAGACCAACTATGAGATGTTTGGGATGTCTCAAGTTGAATGGATTGTAGACCCTCAAACAAACTCGTTACTTTCTCTGGCCAAGTGCCATAGAAACTGAGGCGTCATGGGTAAGATGTGGTGAACATAAAACCCTATAAATTATCCCAATTTCATAGTAATAAAATATAATCAAATATTGATCATCTAATATTCCTACAGTTTTATAGTTTATTTTATAAGCTTTTAGTACTAATACTTTAATTTGTATTAAGTCAAGGATTTACTTGGGATCAGGAAGATCAGGACAGCGTGCCATCGTCTAAGTAATGACAGAAGAATACAACTTCAAGTAGAATTACCAAGGAGTTATATCTTAACTATAGTCACCGTCTGGTCTGTTGTCTTCATACAATAGACATTCAAAGCTCCGCCTTACTGCATAAGAAGAACCAGCTATCCTTAATAGACCAAAAATTCAACAAGTGGCGCTCATGGCTGGGAATGCAGATGGTGACCATGCAGAGCAGGGGAGCAACCCCTGGCTATATCAATTTTTTCAAGAACAAATTTACAAAATAACAAAACTCAGCGGACATAATGAGTCATCAAATTGATAATCTTACTGAAGAAGTTACTTTCAATAATAAGGCAAAAAATGATTTACGTAAAGAAGTGAATGAGTTAAAAGAAATCATAGAAAAAGATCAAGTCATTTCTGCACTTCAATTGCAAATTACTAAATTATATGAGAAAATTACAATGTTGAAGGATTTTCAAAGCCATTGAGACCACCTAATGCTAAAAAAAGAAGGATTGTCAAAGCCAGCACACCCAAAGCAAAAATATGAATAGTGATGAATCTGAACATTATTTTTTGAATATGAGCCACGTCATGAACTGCCACGTAGAATGATTGCTTTGGCCAACCCAAGTTCCTCTAGCCATGATGCAGTGCCTCAACGCCCTAGTACATCTGGCCCAAGCCATCAAAGAAGCAATTCTGATAACCCTGGGCGGGAAAGCAATAATTACAAACCAGAGAACCTGCCTGCATTTGACAAGAATGGAAGTATCACCACATTTGTTAAATGCTTTGAATTGGCTATGTATGGGGCCAGCGACTGCAACAAAGCAGCTACTATGATTAATTGCTTGAATCAGTGGAGTATTGAGTTGATTATGCCCCATATCAATGAAAACCCAACTTATGCTGAAGTCAAAGAGGCTGTGATTTATGAATTCAGAGGTCCAGAATGGATGTCGACCAGAAAATCTAAATTTATGATTCAATTTAAAAAAGATGAAGCTATTGACGAATTTGTGGATTGATTCTATCACGAAGTGCAAGTTCTCCTAGGCGCCAAGGCTATGGTCAATTTTGACCCTAAGATTGCATTAGAACATGTGGTACAACCTTACCAAAATTTGTCAAACGTTTTACTGCCTGCCTTTGTACAAAATCTTACAACATCTGAACTAGTTGATTATCTTCACAGATGTTCACAGAATCACAGCCCTCCTAATACTGGGTACAAATCATGACCTTCCTCTGTTGGGAAACCCATTGAAGCCAATAAGAAGATTGAAAATGATTCACCTGTGAAAAATGAGCAGAACTCAGATAAAAAGCCTACACGCTCAATGAATGATATTACCTGCTATAAATGCAACCATAAAGGGCACTTTGCCTCTCGATGCTGTCAGTGCAATGTCAATGTAGTCATTCCTGATAATGTGCAGGAGAAGGGAAAGTAACAAGCACAATAGATGCGGGATGCTCTATTGTGCCAAAAAAACCAGTCCCCCCAGATTGACAAGAATATGCAGGCCATGGGACCTTGCTTAACGATGAAACAAATTCCATTTTAGTACCTAATGAAGATTCTACAAATGTACATGCGGTAACTCGCTCTCAGAGTAAGGTTGTCATACCTGAGGCCTCTGAAGTAGTAGCTAAACCGTATGTGCAACAAATAATTGAAAATATTCCAGCAGAAGGTTAGAGCAATGCATCTGATACCCCAAGCCTGAAAGGGGTCAATATAGCAATGCCAATTGACAAATTCATCCATGAATGTCCTAGTATTTGAAATACTCTGAAGAAAACTCTTAATTTCCTGGATTCTTCACATATTCACAAAGTAAATTCTATTGATTCCTACTACTCTGAGTGCACTTATGTGGATATTCTGGTCAACAAGATCAAAGTTGTTGCTATTGTTGATAGCGGAGCACCTGTAAACATTGTTCAATGAAGTTGGTGAAGAAACTGAAAATTGCGTTAGACATTGACCATCATCAGGAATATGGGACCTCAGGCCTCAACAGCACTAAGAGTGAAGGAGCTTACAGCGCCTTACCACTGCAATTTGGAGCTTTAATAGTAGTAGCACCCGCAATAGTGCTTCCAAACACCAATTATGACATTTTAATTGGAACGAGTTTTTTAAGGACCTATGGGATCTCATGCAATTTTAAAGAGAACTTCTTAATAATAGGCCTATCACTTCCAATTTATTACTCTCATGACAATATGAAGCCCGCAAGCCATTGTCAAAAATTTAATAATATATCTTATGCGATGGAATAATACCGTTAGGATATATTCAGTAGAGAAATGAAAGACATTCCATGCTGACCGTTATAAATGAAAATCAAGGAATACCCCTACGTGTGAATAAGGATGTGAAAATAACTCCAGGCCATCAACTGGTTATGAAGACTGGGATCACGCAGGATATTCCAGAAGGACTATATGGTGAGGTAATGTCCCCGTGGCATCATTCTCATATGGAACTTTGTGTGGCGCCTGGAATACTTATACCAGGGCATGGGGAAATTGATGTCCTATTAGCAAATTTGACAAGCTGAATTATTAAGGTCAAGAAATATCAAGTGGTTGCATTTGTTCATCTGTTTCCAAGGGACAAATTAAAATCAGCCATCAAATTTGGCGATTTATCTGAGCTAGTCTTACCAAACAAAACCCTTGAGTCACATACTGTAACCCTTGAGAATCATTTACTGGATTATCAAAACAATAGAAGGATAAAGCACTAGAGTTGTTTGAACGATATTCCAAAATTTTCACCAAAGATGATCAAGATTTAGGTTGTGCAAAAGGAGTCCAGCATTTTGTTGACACTGGTGACCATGCACCTATTAGAATGAGGCCAATTTGACGCCCCAGAGCTAGCAACAAAAAGTTGGAGAGAGTTAGAAAAATTGCTAAAAAGCGGAATGATTGTGCTATCTAAGAGCCCATGGGCCAGTCCAGTTTTAATCGTAAATAAAAAAGATGGCAGCAATCAAGTTATGATTGATTATTGACGCCTAAACGCTATTACAAAAAAGGATTCCTATCCGTTGCCTAGAATTGATGATGCTTTGGATTGTCTGGGAGGGGCGAAATATTTTACTGCAATGGACCTTATCTCAGGATATAGGCAAATTGAACTGCCTCAAGAGGAGCAGGAGAAGTTCGCAATGATTGCTAATCAAGGACTATTTTAACTGACGTGCATGCCACAGGGGCTGTGCAATGCGCCAGCAACTTTTCAACGAGCAATGGACACAATTTTGGAGGATCTTAAATTATCCTGCATACTGGTTTATTTGGATGATATCAATGTCTTTTCAAGAACGTTTTCTGAACATTTGGAGCACCTTGAACAAGTTTTTAAATGACTGTTGAAGGCTAATCTGAAGATAAAACCTAGAAAATGTCAATTCTTCAAAGAACAACTGGAATACCTTGGGTTTGTTATTGATGCCAAAGGCTTGCGGTCTAAAATTCAAAAGGTGGAGGCAATTAACAAGATGCAACCTCCGACAAGTATGAGGGATGTTCAAGTGTTCTTAGGCATGGTAGGGTACTATCAAAGTTTTGTAAAAGGGTTTGCGAAGATTGCTGAGCCTCTATTCCACTTGCTGCAAGGAGGAGTTTGATTTTTCTGGGCAGAAGAATACCAACAGGCCTTTGAGGCTTTGAAAACCAGAATGAGCTCCGCGCCTATGCTTCAATATCCCAATTTCAGTAGGCCTTTTATCATACAAACTGACGCCTCATTGACTGTGATTGGGGGTGTGCTATCTCAGATTGGGGAGGATGATGAGGAGCATCCGGTCACTTATTGCAGCAGGATGCTGAATAAGCATGAGCGTAACTATACAGTGACAGAACGAGAGTGTTTATCCATAATCTACGCATGTAAACAATTTTGGGTTTATATTCATGGCACCAAGTTTCAAGTAGTAACGGATCACAGCTTGTTAAGATGGCTCCACAACCTCAAGGAACCTGAAGGACGATTAGCCCGCTGGGCTTTGAAATTACAAGCATATGATTATAAAATTATCCATAGAGCTGGAACATTCCATCAAAATGCAGATAGATTATCAAGACTTCCTATTGTAGCTGTCCTGAGCAGTTTGGCCAATGAACTTCATGAAAAGATGATTAACCAGAAATATGAAGATGAGCTAACTGAAGTGAAAAAAGCGATTAAAAAATCATTAACTGACACCAAATAACGGAATGAAGTTTTATACAAGCTCAGGCCTAATGGGCAGCATCAAATTTTCCCAAAACCTTCTGACCAAATGGAAATTATTACACATGCACACAAGCCGTGGGGCATGGAGGATTAATTAAATTGCTAAAATAATTCAGTCAAATTACTACTGGGATTCAATGGTATTCAATGTTCAAGATGTACTCACCAAATGTCATTCTTGCCAAATTACAAAACCTGTTAAGTCAGATGTGAAGTATCGTTTAATCAAACCCAACTGGGCTTGGCATACTGTATCAATAGATGTAGTTGGCCCTTTGCCTGTGAGCAGCCTAGGCAACAAATACATAATTGTTGCTATCGACCATCTAATGAAATGGGTGGAAGCAAAAGCAATCCAAGACGTTGGGGCCTTAACTACTGCAAAGTTCATTATGTTTAAAATAAAATTTACAATAACGGATGCCCACAGAAGATCTTGATGGATAATGGCACAAATTTTACTGCTCAGATGGTACAACGGTTAGATGAGTTGATGTCTATCAAAGGAGCATTGTCAACATTATACCATCCAGAGACTAATGGCATGGTAGAGCGAGTGAATGGAACTCTAGTTGGCATTTTACGCAAAAACGCAGCCTTAGCGCCCTCTAAATGGCTACCTCTATTAGTGCTACCATGTTTTAATACAATATTGGACACCACAGCAGTACCGGCCACTCTCCATTTCAACTTCTGTATGGTAGACAGCCATCTCTGCCTCCATTATTATATTCAGTACTCAGTTCAACCAAAGCAATTAAGCCTGAATAATTATGTTGAGCAGCTAGCGAAGACCTTAATCAGGTTGCAATCTGAAGCTTACCAAAATGTGATTAGTCAAAAAACTAGTCAAATGAGCTATGACGACACTAAATGAGCAGCAGTGACTAAATTTAAAGATGGAGACCTAGTAGTGTATTGTGATATACATAGTGCAGGCCACGTGCACAAGCTTGCCTCACTTTGGAAAGGTCCTTTTATTATATTGGAGAAATTGTCTGAAGATGTATATACCATAAAGGATCAAGGTGGATGGGTTGTGAATTGAGTACACACTAAGTTCCTTCATCCATATCATAAAGAATAA
Source organism: Massospora cicadina (assembly GCA_022478985.1). Lineage (NCBI taxonomy): Eukaryota > Fungi > Entomophthoromycota > Entomophthoromycetes > Entomophthorales > Entomophthoraceae > Massospora > Massospora cicadina. The sequence continues at coordinate 121,342 of JAKSZP010009432.1, read as the reverse complement.
AAAGAAATAAATAATATTATTATTATTATTATTAAAAAAATTAAAATAAGAGAAAGGTATAAATAAAATATAATAATAATAGTAATAATAATAATAAAATATTAAAAATATAGAAAAGTTAAGAAAGAATTATCTATAAACTTTCATTTGGAAATATGTGCCTCATTGTCATTTAACAAGGTAACTCTACTTCAGGAGGGGGAGGAGACTTAGATTGAGTCAGAGAAATGCGATATTAAACAAATCTTGACTATCCAAACCCTGCTGGAGATGTGCTAAAGCCAAAAAGGCTCAGCACCAGGCACGCTGGCCTTGTCAGCTTAAGAAGGCCATTGAACCAGAGGTAAAGACCATTGAAATGGACTTTGGAACAGGCGGGAAAGGTTTAATTCAGGAGTAAATGCCGCTGAATGGAAAATACAGTTGGCAAGGAGACTTTTGAGGCAAGGATAAGCTGGGGGAGGAAAACTTTCATGTGGAAAATCTGTGAATGCACCTCATCTAATACCCTGCGCATGTCAGGCATGGTATCAGTGGGGTATGAGGAAGGAGGGAAGCAAACACACGTGCCCAGAAGAGCCATCTGTGGAACATACTTTTCTGGAAGCCCTTTTGTCAGGCTTTTACAAAGTTCTCAGTATAAAACCAGGATTTGTCAATCTTTAAAAACTCAAGTCTTGAGGCCCAACGGAACATGTAAATCCATATTCACTGAAGCAGGTTCACACCAAATCCTAGAAACTGAGTTAGCAAAAATAATGGCCTGATTGGCCTCAAAAATATTGAATGGGGCAATCTCAGGACTGCTAGCGAGTGCAGATGACAAATTGGCATTTATAAGCTCTGACATCAAATTGAGCTTGAAACCTAATGAAGCCACACTGCCCACGTGTAGAGAGGAAATGAGGTTTTTAGAAGGGAAAATGGAAAAAAGAGCAAACAAAAAGTCAGGAAGAAGATCCCCATCCAAAGCAAATTGATGTCGGATAAGAGTTTCTTGAGAGTGTTCAACTTCCAAAGCCTGAAGAGTTAACGAAAGAGTTGTAGGAGGACCCCGCTCAACCCATTGAGAAGTTTAATGAACAGTACTCAGAGTCAAGGGGGCTTGCTTGGGGTCATCAATGATTGGTGAAATTACTGAGGGATGCGAAACTGAACTCTCAAGGATTGTGGAAGCATAGCTGGTCAATCCAGCTTGTGAAATCATGGGCAACAAGCCCGAGTTAACCATAGCATGCTGCATAGACTTGCTTAGTTGTAAGAAGATTCATCAGTCAGTGACAGAAAGACTATTGAGATATCGTTCATACTTGGATGAGTGAAAAAAGTTGGACATTGTGAATCAGAGAAAAGAGTACCACCATTTATATCCAGCTAAGGTGGGGGAAATGTTGAGTTGTTGACTGAATCTAATTGTTGGATATTTGATAGGGACATAATAATGTTAACATGTTTAATTTATTATGGATCATATTGGATACAGTGATTATAGATCAGGAATATTTTAAGCTTATGAAAAGCTTAAGATCTGTGGCCTAGCAATTCCACTTAATAATATTTGACTATGATGACACAGGCATGGGGGCTTTGTTGGTTTAGTTAAACCTAAAATAATAGCTGACTAAATGACCCATGCACGTAGGCATTTTTGTTCTATGTCAAAATTAGTTTTTAATGTCAATTGAGTTTTGATAATTAATTACTAATTAGTGGTAAAAATCGCCTTTGTATGTGCTGCTGATTGCTTGAGATGAGTATCAGTTCAGCTATTTGCAGACGTGTTAGAAACTCTGTCTTGAGTATAATTCCGAGTTTGAGACCAACTATGAGACGTTTGGGATGTCTCAAGTTGAATGGATTGTAGACCCTCAAACAAACTCGTTACTTTCTCTGGCCAAGTGCCATAGAAATTGAGGCGTCATGGGTAAGATGTGGTGAACATAAAACCTTAAAAATTATCCAAGTTCAAAGTAATAAAATATAATCAAATATTGATCATCAAATATTCCTACAGTTCTATAGCTTAATTTATAAGCTTTTAGTACTAATACTTTATTTTGTATTAAGTTGAGGATTTACTTGGGATTAGGAAGATCAGGGCAGCATGTCATCGTCTAAGTAATGACAGAAGAATACAACTTCAAGTAGAATTACCAAGGAGTTATATCTTAACTATAGTCACCTTCTGGTCTGTTGTCTTCATACAATAGATTTTTGAAGCTCCGCCTTACTGCATAAGAAGAACCAGCCTTCCCTAATAGACCAAAAATTCAACACCAACAATTGGTACAATCGCAGGATAGAATCCAAATATTGTCATAGGTGGGGTACCCTTTTCACGCTACCAAGTATTTATTTCCCCAGTAAATTTTCCTTGAGCCCAAGATTTCCTCCACCTCAAATTCTGGCTTTCCCTTTACTAAAAAGAAAATATTCACAGGTTTTTTCATTTGAATGAAGATATTGCTGATGCATGGAAAGACTTATGGATCTTCCAGTGCAAAATAAATCCGCATAAAAGGACATGTTGGTCAAAACTTTGCTAAAAGGTAATGGCCCTGCTTTTTTTCATGCCAGTTTGTAGCAGGGTATCTTGATTTTAATGTTTTTTGTGTTCACCATTACCAGGTCGCTCAATTGATATTTGGGCGCTTCTCTCCATTTTTGGTTTATAAATTTCTTAACATATTAGAAGGCTTTTGTTAATTGCCTCTGCACCTGCTGGTGGATTTTACAGATGTGCGTTTTAAAGTTATCCACCGCGGGAGTACTTGTGTGAATTTGAGTCCCAATTGTAATTGCTGGGTTGTAGCCTAAGTTGGCATACAGCTCTAATATTCCAGTAAAGGCGTGCATGGAGTTATTGTACGTGAACTGGGATAAGTCCAGGTCTCCAACCAGGTATCCTGAGCAGTGGAGGCTTAGCACTGAAGATACCGCTCAAGGGACTGATTTGTTCACTCAATTTGCTATTGGACTGGTGTAATAAGTCAACAATTGGCATGCGTTTATGTGAAATGTCTCAAATGAGTCATGCCAGAATTTCGATGTAAACTGCGGACCCCTATCACTAAAAAATTTCTTGTGGTACCCCAAACATGGTGAAGACATGGGTCACAAAATAAGTGGGCCAACCTTCCACTGTAGTTGTTAAGCATGGGATGAAAAAGCCATATTTGGTATATCTGTCCATGACTACCATTATTGCGTCAAACCCCTTTGAATTTTAGACCAACTATGAAGTCATCTGATAATGATGTCCATGGTCCCGCTGCTTGTTGCAGTGGATATAGGAGCCCATTTCGCCCAGTTCTGTCAGATTGGTATTGCACACAGATTAAGCAGCATTCCACTCAAGCTGGCACATTTTATGTCAATCCATTCCAGCTGTATGATCTCTTTGTCAGGTTGGTGTCTTTTTTCCTCCAGATGTTTCATTGTTAGCAGGTCATGATGTTCCTTTATGTCTTGTGGCCAAAAACTTTTGGGCAACCATATGTGATCCCAAAAGTAAATCACCCTATCATTTTTTGATTACCAACTTGAGGAGCTTTTCCTTGACTGTATTTGGTCCCCAATCGCTTGTCCTTTAACTTTTCTGATTATGCATCCAGTACTGCGTCCAAGAAAGACCCATCAGCGCTAAACGGTGGGCATAACTCAGGATTTTCATGTCGCATGGACCCAGTGGCATTGATGGAGGGCTCAGGTGTGGTCGTTGGGTGTGGATTTGAAGAAGTTGCGGGGATTGTGGTGGCCACAATGGTTGCTAGTTCTGCTGATGGCTCGCACAGCACTTGTTCAGGGGGAATCATCATAACTAATTTGGCCCCTTCCATGGGGCGGCCTCATTTGCCAGGTTTCTGAATAGTATGTTTGGCAATATTTGTGTAAGCCCTTTTTACAACCTCATATTTGAGGTTGAAGTTGAGCAGGTCTTAGTGAGTTTTGGTTTATCTATGCGCCAATTTCTGCAGCTTGTGATAGAAGATAAGTGATTTATAATCTGTTCACACCATTACCATGTGCTTTTCTCCATGTAGCAAGTACCACCAGTGCATCATCGCCCACGTTACCACATCCAACTCCTCAATGTAGATTGCTCACAATCATTTGTCGCCCATATATCTCCTAGAGAAGTAAGACACTGGGTGTTTGTGGCTATCATGTCCTGTAGCAGTACTGCCCCCACAACCATGCCAGAGGCATTGCAAGCTACAATAAATGGTTTATCATCATCATCTTGTCTTAGTACTAATGCTGAGGTAAAAACTTATTTGGCAGTTCAATAGGCCCGTTGGCTTTCCGCTGTCCATCTGAATGGAACGTTTTTTCCTTACAGTGGGTGGAGGGGACGGTTAGTTCCTAAATCGCTGGAAAGAATTTTTCAGGAGAGTGATGGATCCCAGAAAGTTGTGGATCTGCTTCTGGGTAGTGGAAGCTGCCTATGTCTGTATCACATCTAGTTTGAAGGTAGTAATAGCGTGCTCATCTTTAAGCACCATGTTCCCCAGAAACTGCACCATATCTTTGAAAAATTCGCATTTTGACAGCTTTGCGTGCGGGGATGCACATTGTAAAGCAGCTGCCACCACCACCAAACCCTTTTTGTGTTGATCTGAGGTAGGGGAATGGACTAGAATGTTGTCAATATATGCCACTAAGCATGTAAAGTGGATGTTACCCAATGCGTGGTCAATAACCCTCTGAAAAATAGCGGGAGCATTTTTCAACCTGAACGGCATGACCCTGAACTAGATTATACTGTAGGGAGCGCATATCGTCATCAGCCACTCTTGTCCCTCCTTCATTCAGACTTATAGGAAGGCGTTGAATAGATCCTGTTTTGAAAATACTTTGGACACGGCAATCTCTTGAGAGATTGTGGACTCCAGTGGGAGGTGATATGGGTCCAGCACCGAACATTGTTTAAATTGGCCATAATCCACACAAGGTCACAAGTTTCATCAGGTTATTGGGCGAACACCATGAGGGATAACACCAGTGAGGTTTCCTTTATTAGCCATCCTTTGGCCATCATTTCATCAATCTAAACCTATAATTTTTGATCCTTGGCAGCCATATATGGGTACAGTGGGCAATTAATCTTAATGAGATCCACTGTTAGTCAGAAAATTGATGTTGAACTCAGAGTGGGGTGGCAAACGAATTGCTTTATCCATATCAAGAATTTCTTTTGTACAGTTCCAATATTGAGGGCATTGTGGGGAGGACAGTGACTGCACTTGAGGGGGATTATTCCACCATGGCCACCAGGGCACTTTCTTTTGATAATGTGGGGAGCAGGGGTTAATTTTCCGGAGTGTTGGTATGTCAAGAAGTGAGCATATCTTATTAAAGGTTGTTGTGATTACCTATCAGCGCCACCATTCTATCCCCAGGATCATGGAGTAGAGTAGTTCTGGGAACGTCAAAAAGTTGGTATGGAACTGGTTCCCATAGGCTGAGGAGTGAAGTGGCTCACGTAGGGGCAGGGTGACCATTGGTACCTTAGAAGCCCCATGACAGGCGCCCCCATGGTGACTGCCAAGTCTAATGCCTGTGCCATTTTGAGGTTGATAAATTTCCTGATGTGCTCATGTCCCATAGTACATTTCATCACTGCACTTCTGGAGCTCACTGTATTTTCTACAGCAAACAAGAAATAAGCATAATCGAATTTTTTGAAGCTGTTCAACATGAATACATCCACAGTGGCTGTTGAAATAGTGGAATAATCATATGATTGGCTGAGAAATTGAGCAAGGCGTTGCTACTGCCCAAGCATATGAGATCGGGCCAACGTGGGGTCCAATGAATCCATCTGGGGACATGTGGCTAAGGTATTTAATGATGGAATTGTGCTAGAGTTCCTCTTCAACTTGCTCCATTGTCTCCATCTGGTAGGGGGACAGTGCAGGGGCCTCCAGATCCACTGGTATGAATATTGTGCCTGGGATCTTTCTGATACATCCCCTGACTAGGCTCATGAGCCTGAGCGGTTTGTCTTTAATTACTAAAATTCCTGGGGCCTCCAGCTGTGAGGTGGATGATCTGTGTGACAGGGGGAGGGCTGGTTGTGTTATGTAATATTGGAGGAGTGTGCTTCTTCCTGAACTATTGAATGGATGTATAGGCTGAGGGCCAATACCTCTGGTGTATTGGAGGGGATATATTGCTGATCTGCTTCCGCTGAGGTGGTGTCAGTTACGCTGCCCAATACTAGACCTTGTTCCATACCTAGTTCATCACCTGCTTCTCCCTCCTTGTTGAATATCATGAGTACCCCATTCTTGGGGGTGTAGGGGGTTAGTTTAGTATAATGAATGTGAAGCTTTAAGGTAGCTGATTTTTTGGTAGGCCATATTCTGGGGTGGGCCTCAATTTTCAAGGCAAGTTTGTATGCCCCTCCAGAGTTTGTGGTCCATTATACCATGCTATGTGTGATCTTACTCCTTGGTTGAGAGAGGCATGAAATTGTAAGTCAGGGGGAGCATCATCTCCTTTTGGATTGGGAGGTGTTCTCTTTCCCATCCAATAAAGGGCCAAGAAGGCTGGAAGCCCCCCTCATCACTCAGGGCGACCTTGATCATGTGGTGGATGAGCGGTGGGTGATGGAATACCCTTTCAGGATTCCACCCCCAACCCCAATTCTTAAGTCCAAAGAATTAATGGAGTGATTTAAGGGAATCTGTAGCGAGTATTCCATGGATTGGCACCCGCTTGGAGAAAAGGGGCCAAGTACAATTAACAGTGGTTATTCTTTGATGTTAATAGTTGACAATTGCAAAATCTCAGCAACAAATCACTTTGGGTGCGCATCTTTGATAACCAAAACATCTAGTATCAAATCCTTGACAAAACTGTTAATGGCATTGGGCTATTGGGAAATGTTGTTGCAGGTTTGAAACCCACCACAGGCATATTAGGAACAAAGCCCAACGAGCATGTATATTCTATAAAGAATGCTCCTAATGTCAAATAATCATAGGAACTCGCCAATGACATCAGGCCATTGGGAAATGCTAACGCCAGTTCAAAACCCTCCCCAGAAGTATCAAAGCTTCATTTAACAGTTCTTGTTTGGTCCAACGGATGCTAGAGTGGGATGTGGGTGGTTTGGTCGTCACAAACCTGTTTCTGACCTCATGGGATCGCCACTACATGGGTGGGCTTAAGAGATTCTCGCTGCCTGTCAGGCAGGATGCTGTCGTTCTAGCCATTGTAACTGAAGAAAATTGGTTATTTGGCATCTGTGGACGAACTGAAAGCAACTCAGCCTACTGCTGACAATTTTAAAGTCAGTTCAAAACATTTTGTTATCCCCTTAAAAAATCTTTCCAGGTTAGGAGAAACTTAAGGGCCCCAATCCTGAGATTTTCTAAGCTGTTCCCCAAATCAATTATCTATATAAGCATTTATAACATACTGAGAAAATTGATGGTTGATTTTCTATCTTTAGATTATAATAAAACCTCCGTACCCCAAATTTAATTTTTGTCCTATGATGAAATTCAAACCCCCAATTCTGATCTCCTTATTTTATCTCCAAAAGCCATGGGCCCTGGGGCCATGATAGCCTGGTTCATTGCCAGGATGATATTTACATTTATGGCTTATCAGAACTTGCTGGTAAAATATTACCCAGCTCAATTCAACGTCATTCAAGAAGTAGTGCCTCTGGCATTTGAGCTCTTTATTTGGGTGTTTGGGCATTCAAACTAAAAGTCCAATCTAAACTTTACTTGCCGCTTACCTGAAAGTAACACAGCAATGGTGATGTCCACTGGATATTTTAGGGACTCTACAAGGTGATGGAAGTCCTTAATGTGGTCCTCCAAATTTGTAGCCAATCCTCGTTATTGGAATAATTGATACAGGAGTTGGAGCCTTGATGCTGTCGTTGCATTATGGATGAAACGATCATAAATAGTGGGGGAGGCGGCTCCCTAAGGTATGAATTTTTGTACAGAGGGTGTGGGCCTATATTTTGGCCTTGCCGTCCAATGTGTCCAATAGTGACAAATATTGTTGGTCCTCCAAAGCCTCAGTGGTTCCATTTAAAGTCGCTTTCAATTTAAGCTCTTTTAGAACTCCCAACACCTGGCGAGCCACATCATCAGAGTGACATGAAGAGGTCCCTATCACCATTATGTTGCATGCTTGAGCACTTGAGGGGGAAATTGGCTGCGCTGCCAAAACAAGCATTACTTTCCTAATGGCCTTGATTAACGCCACCTATGACCAGCAGGTCAGGAGGGTGCACTCAAGCCCAAATAAGCCCTGTTTAGCTTTTGAAAGGCCCAAATTAGAAGATCTTGGGCAAATGACATGACAGCAGTGTTAATTGGCTGTCTTAAGTCATACAATTGATGTGCCAAAGGAAGACTTAGCTCCCGTTTGGGGTACTCATTAACCACAATAAAATCCAGAGTCCGCAAGGAATTGTCATTTTAATGATATGTGAATAAAAACCACATTGTTTGTCTGGAGACCCAACGTCTTGGGTTGGACCAGGAAAAGGTCCCTTATAGGAAGAAAAAGGGACCTAATGCACCTGTAGAGCTCTTGGCTCAACTGAGGGACTTGGGACATGTGATTAATGAACTTTGGGTAACTGCATTGGCCCCAAAGGATCCCTCCACAGTATCCCCCTTAGCTTCTTCTTCCCTTGTTGAAAGGATAAAGGAGGTTTGTATGGATATAATACAAGCCAGAAGTCACCAACAGCACCTCCACCCTCCGCCCCGCCATCCCTCACTTCCTTGGAAAGGAAGAAAATTGGCCTTGAAGCTCAGGAAATGGTTTCTGAGTCAGAAAAATTAAACTGGAACATGAAATCTGAAATTTTGGGTCAAGGAAAGCCAATCCAAGTCAAAAATCTGTTTTCTAAAAAAAATAAAAAAATCTTTTAAAATTTTTCAGAATTAACCCTGGCAGAAGTTAATTCTACCACCCTTTTGATCTGAGAAAATCCGCTCAATTTTGGATCAGTGAGGTTCCTCAATGGCAAATCAGAAAATTAGGTTGCCAGAGCTTTTGTAATCTTTTTCATAAGCTTGCTGATGACGCCCCAAACCAGGCTAAGTACCTGAGTACGTCAGCTGCCCTTGTCCAAAACACACACCATGACCCCCTTTTCACATTTTTCACATAAGGGGCGACTGCCTCTGGAGGGGCAGTTGTTGGTTCATTTTCCCTCTTAAGTTTTAAATAAAAACTGGTCTTTATTTAAATATTTTCCAAGGACTCCGCCTCATTTCAATATACTTTTACTTAACCAGAAAAGTATGCAGTGATCTGCGTTTTAGGGCCAATGGTCGTCAAGTGGGACCTCCAAGCCATCAATCTAGTGGCCAACCAAATGGTGATTGCAATTAGAGATTTTGCCACAGGCGCATGATGCCAATCCACCGCTTCTGAAGAGTTTTTGGATCTGCCAAACTCTTCATGACAATCTATTTCCCCTTCAGCACCTGGTATTTAAGCTACAGGTCTGCCTCCCACTCTGCAAAATAGTTGGAAAATTTGGACTAATTTGCCCTACCAATCCACTGGTGATTTGGCACAATTTGGGCAGAATGAGGCCATCTCCACTAATTGTGATTCCTTGTTTGGAGGTGAGGAATGGCTGTCCTCACAGCTACAAGGTGGTGACCAGGCAATGGACTATCTGGGCCATCTCGCCGAGGGCCAATCTAGCCCAAACCAATTTATGAAATCAATCTGCTGTTCTGGAGACTTCCCCGATCCCTCAACTCATTGCAAAACCCCTTAACTGGTGCAAGGCGAAGCCCAAGGCCTCCCTAACAGTCAAATCAATTTGATTTAAAATTTATTTGTGAACCCAATCAGCATTGAAAAATTTTTGAAAGTTTTTTTATGATTTTCAAATTTTTTAATATGATGAATCAGTATAAGAAGGTTTATAAAAAGAGCCAAAGGTCACCAACTGCAAACTCAAGAAGATAGGTCATCCTCCTTGCCTCTCCCACCCTTAGGAGATGCCCAGCAAGACCTGCGGTTGCCCCATTGCAGCCATTTGGCTTGCTATGGGGGCCTTTGGTATGTTCTTGAACTTTTATTTCCCTCAAAAGAATCATAGGGGATCCCTTCTACAAGTGATCAGAACTGCTATGCCATCTGCATTCTGGGCTTCCACTGTGTTGTTATACACCCAGACTGGAAGCCCAGTGTTACTATAATCAGCTGATTCCATGACATAATGGACCGACCAATAACTTCTTCATTTTCTGCCCTCCTCATAGGATCAGGCAAAGCAGTTGCTTACTTAATTACAATAAGTTTGCATTCCCTATGTGACTTAGTTTTCTCTTGCTGGTCACTCATCATCTTCTGCAAGGAATGCAAACAACTTCTATTAACCCAGGATAGCGTCCATCCAGCACCAGAAAATCAGGCTGCACCTTTAGCAGGTGTAGTGACATTGTAAATTCCCCCAGTACCATCTTCTGACGTAACTGAACAGGTGCTTGTCATGTACACATGACATAATAGTGGGTACCAACCCCAAAGATAAGGCTGGGCGCCTGGAGGCCCAAAAGGTGAAGCTACAGGGCCTCCCAGACCTGAAGCACGCCCTAGACCAGCGCTGGGTAAGGGCAAATATTCCCAGGTTGGTCCTAGTGGGATACTGAGTGCCCAGCCCCTGACATTGGGCCAAGCGTTAAAACGAACTATCTACCAAATAAAGGCGGATGGTTCAGTTCAGTTAGTCAAGGAATGGGGATTTGAAACCCATTCCATCTACAAAATAAAGCGTTAGGGTCAAATCCAACCTCAATTGATCATTTGAGAGAAGTCAGTTTCAGCTTATTCCACTAACTCAGATGGCAGTATTGCCCTATTGGTGAGTCGTTGCTTGGGCCCACTGTGGCATAACCCCAATTTCTCCATCCGAGCTTAAATACATTTTCCCCGACCAACATTCCTTGTTGGTCAACTTCCCCAATAAGCATTTTCACATTTATGTTATTTTTATATATTTTATGATATTCTGAACAATCCTGTGTGCAAACCTCTTTGAGGAGGTCTCGCGCTCCATTACCCTTGCCATTTCAAGTACCATGCATCTCTCCCCTTGTGCACCATTTGTTCGCCCAGGTTCCCTCCAACCTGGGTCGCTTAGCCCTGATCAATATGTGCACCGCATTGCTTCTATAGAGGTTGTTATTATAAAATTCGTAATTTTATGCCTGAGTTGTTATTGTTCCAGCACCCTCTGCTGGGCTCTAACCACTTTGGCACTAACGGCTAGTTCCCTGGCGTTGGCCTGGTGCACAGCGCACTGCCACTCTGGGAACAGGAGAGTTATAGACACTCTTCTTACAGTGCTAGATGCTCTGGCAGAGCTTCATGTACGCTTTGCAGCTGTGTTTTTCAAACTCCCACTCCCATTGATGCACAGAGAAGTGTGGCTCCCTTAGATGCTCTTGATGGAGGAGCATGCTGTCGGGTCAGAGAAGTATTACAGTCTGCAAACAAAAGGGGAATCACATTTACTTATTGAGTCTGGTATCTGATGCAGTACAAGCACCTGAATCTAGAGAATCCCGCCTCTACCGTCTCTTTACCCTCCACTAGATTTTCCATGACTTGCCTTCACTGTTAGAGGCCTTCACAGCATTAGTACCTTCAGCTGGGATTCCTACAGACATTGCATTTTCAGCTTTCAGAGCAGCCATTGACAACTCTACAGCCAGTAATGCCGCATGGGATCCTCTTCCAATATCCATGGAGGCTGCATTTTCCTTAGCATATTCAGTGGGGGAACCCCTTCCATGCAAAAATATCATCAGTGGTAGTAGTGTCATCTCCTCCAACCGCAAACCCCCTCCCAGATAGTTCATTCCGGTCTAAAGCACCTGCTCCTACCTCTTCAGGAAATAAGGGTCCATGGATGCGCTCCCTGGGGTTTATATTATCTCCCTACCTGCAGGTTACTTTGAAGAGTAACAAACCACCAGTGGAGAGTCCCTTCCCCTTCTCTGAAGATGAGGATTTGACTGGGACATTGGACCCAAGTTACCCTAATCTAACATCCATCCATTTGGCCAGGTGGAAGCCCATGTAGCACCTGATCATGAAACTGATCTTCCTATCAATGAGCCTAGTCCTTCTACTATGGGTTAGCCCCACCCAACATACAGGACCATGAAAGTTCCTCCACCACAGTGATGAGCAAAAGCATAGTGGTAGATCCTTCTAACTCCATCCTACCTGAGGACCAGGTGAGCCTCACAGAGGGATCCAATGATAAAAATAAGAGTAGCTCATTGGTTACCAAGGGGCCACTTCTCATTATGGGGCCAACCCCACTTTCCGCTACCCTCTCTCTTTCCATGATCAATAAAGAGGACCAAGCTTATTTTTGTTTCCCATTAACTTCAGAGTAGGAGTTCAAAAGGTCACAGTACAAGCACTCATTGATACTGGAGCAGCGGTCAACTTTATGGATCTAAGAGTTGCACACTCTATAGACCTGGACACGGTGCTAGCCCCTTCTATATTAGGCGCTTCATCTAAACCAATGACCTGCAACACTGTCCAACGTCTAGTGCAGTTTTTTATCCACAAATTTGGCTTCTGTGACCACTTTTCAGCTTTAACTGATTTGATATACCCTGTCATCATGTGGGTAGGGTGGTGGCGTCGCCAACAGGTGAACATCAATCTGGATCTTAACTCTTTGTCCTTTGGAAATAAGAGATGAAGTGGGGAAATCCCACTAATTAAATCTCTCACAACAGAGCCCTCACTTAGCTCAATTTCTTCCTCTGAGCTGCCCCTTTTGGACCTCCTTAAGATTTTCCTGACTTCCTCGCCCCATATAAGGATGTCTATGACATGAACCTTGCAACTTGACTTCCTCCACATATATAATATAATTATTACTTACAGTTAAAAGTGCATCTTGTTAAGATTAACTGCCCTTTTGTACCCTCACACAGAGGAAGAAGACATGGCGCTGGGCATATGACTAGATGACATGCTGGACAAAGTATGAATTATCAATAAATCCTCCCCATTGCCTCTTAATTGTCTTTGCTAAGAAGGCAGATGGGACCTTACGCCCATGCATGGACTATGGCCATGTTAACAATGTGACAGTTCCGGATCCATACCTCCTCCTCTTGGAATAAACCATTGCACAGGCCATTGCTAAATCCCAAGCCTTTTCAAAGTTGGACCTGGTTAATATCGTTAACCAGGTGAGGGTCAAGGAGGGCCAAGAGTGGCTCACGGTCATTAGGAAGAGGCGTGGGATATTCCAATTTAAGGTGATGCAATTTGGACTAAAGAATGCCCCAGAAACCTTCCAACGATTAAATGATGATGTCCTGAGGAAATTAAGATTTACTAGTGCTATTTCCTGCATTAATGATAATTTGTCCAAACCCCAACACATGAGCAGCACACCGAGGATTTGGAGGCTCTAATGGCATCTCTTCTCAAGGCAGGTCTCTTTGTCAAGCCTTCCAAACGGTAATTCTTTTGAGAGGAAGTAACTTTCTTACGGAACCTGGTCCTTAGGATTGGTATGCTGTCCCCCATATAAGCTGGAGGCCATTAAATCCTGGCTAACCCCTACCACCCAAAAACAACTAAGTAGCTTCCTGGGCACTGTGATTTTCCTAAAGAAGTTTTCTCCTGTGCTCACCCAGCTGGCGTCACCCCACTATCCACTTACAGGGAAGAAAGTCCTTTTCAAATGAACAGAGGAGTGTCAACAAATCTATAAAGCAATCAAATCTGTTTTTCTGTCAGCGCCAGTTCTGCGACATTATGAAACAACCAAGCCATTCATTGTGGCATGTGATGCATCAACTTTTGCAGTGGGAGCGGTACTACTGCAAGAGCATGAAGGGATAGAGCACCCTGTGGCATACTTCTCAAAAAAATTCACTTTCAAAGAACAAGCATGAGCAATCTATGATAAAGAGTTGGCTGTGGTGGCATGGTCACTGACCTATTGAAGTTATCTTCTTCATGGAGAAAAGCATGAAGTCACAGTATGCACGGACCATAAGTCCTTGATGTATTGTTGTAAACCATAAAAGATGGATCACCATCAAGCACGCATATACCGGTATCTTTGTAACTTTTTACTTCAAGTATAAGATTATAAAAGGGCCACTAAATGTGCTGCCTGATATGTTGAGTCGCAACCCTGCCTTGGCTCCAGGCCCAGAGGAGGACCTGTCTGAGATCACCACAGTGGTTCCTTCCACCATGATCCTCTCCTCATCACTGTTATGATAGCATATGCTGATATCTCTTCAGAAACAACCATATGCGAACGCGTTTTAGCAGGTCAACTATGATGCCCAGAGGGAATTCAATTGGCGAATGTCTTGGAGACTAAGAAGCGCAAACGGCCCCTGTACTACTTAAAGGATGGGATAATCTTCTTTCATGATAAAATTTGGGTCCCACCCACCCTGTGCATGCAGGTTTTGAAAGTCATCACACCCCACCTGCAGTAAGACATCCTGATTCAAAGAGATGTGCTGAGCTAGTCAAAAGAACTTACAATTGGCCTAGGCTCTCCAAGAATATCCCAGCTTGGTTATCAAGCTATGTTACCTGCGCTTGCTCCAAATCAGATCACACAGGAAAAAGGGTCTTCTCTAATATTTGCAACAATCTGAGGGTCCCTGGACGTCTGTCTCAGTGGACTTAATCGTTGAACTTCCCACGTCCAAGGAGGTTGATGCTATAATGGTGGTTGTGGATATGTTTACCAAGTTTGCGTTGTTTATCACATGTAACACTACCATAACAGCTGCAGTTACTGCGGAGCACTTCATCACTCATGTCTTCTCCATGTTTAGACTCCCAATTGGAAAATTGTAAGTGATCATGGTCCACAGTTCACAGCTGGATTTTGGGATGCCTTGTTGGGACTTCTTATCATCAAAGTATGTCATTCTACAGCATATCACCCAAAATCTAATGGGCAAACTGAGAGAGTTAATCAAATTTTAGAACAATATTTAAGTTTTTACTCCTCAGCCACCCAGGACACTTGGGCTACAGACTTTCCTTTAGCTCAATTTGCCTACAACAATGCCCCACATTCTTCCACTGGATTTTTCCCCTTTGAATCAACATTGGGTACAACCCATCCTTCCAGATTGGAGCACGCTTAACCTCAGCAGTCCCCACAGAAGAGGACCGGACCACTCAGATCCAAGATATCCAAAAGCTTGTCCATGAGCACTTATCAAAAGCCATTGGAGACTATAAGAAGTTTGCAGATAGAAAACGACTCCTAGGGCATGACATCTCTGTAGGCTCACTTGTTATTCTTGACAGTCGCCACTTGAATATGAAGGTTCCCTCTAGAAATTTGTCTAATTATCTCTCTGGTCCTTTTGAAGTCTAAAAGGATTTGGGTAATGATGCATACCGCATCAAGTTCCTGCCTATTGAAAACAACATAATGTATTCCACATGTCTCAACTATTTCCCTTTAAGGGTGAGCTTCCTTCTACCCCTGAGCCTATTATTGTGGGGGATTCTCAAGAGGCTAAAAATGAGGCAATACTAGTCTCAAGAAAATCCAGGAGGCCAGTTTAGTATCTGGCTGTGTGGAAAGGCTACCCACCTATGAAAATAGTTGGGTAAGTGCAAGGGACTGTGAGAATTATAAGGAGTTAGTGGCTGAGTTCCATAAGTCACATCCTGAGGCCCCCTATCCTACCAAAAAAATTGCTGCCATTTTGGCCATTAAAATACCTACTAGGCACAAGAATTATGCCCTGGTTCACGCACAAGGAGGAGGGATATTTCCCATTCAAAAAAAGATAGTATAATGTAAGTCTGGAGACCCAAACTCTTGGGTTGGACCAGGAAAAGGTCCCTTATATGAAGAATAAGTGACCTAATGCCCTTGTGGAGCCCTTGGCTCAACTGGGGGACTTGGGACATGTGATTGATGAATGTTGGGTAACTGCATTGGCCCCAAAGGATCCATCCACATTATCCCCTTTAGCTTCTTCTTCCCTTGTTGAAAGTATAAATGAGGTTTGTATGGATCTGATACAAGCCAGAAGTCACCAAAAGCACCTCCACCCTCCGCCCCGCCATTCCTCACTTCCTTGGAAAGGAAGAAAATTGGCCTAAAAACTCAGGAAATAGTTCCTGAGTCAGGAAAACTGGCTCAGAACATGAAATTTTATACAGGTCCAGGAAAGCCAATCTGAGTCAGAAATCTGCTTTTAATTTAAAATCTTTTAAAAGTTTGTCAGAATTGACCCTGGCAGAGTCCAATTTTGCCACCCCTTTGATCCAAGCAAATCCGCTTAAGTTTGGATCAGTGAGGGTCCCTCCCTGGCGGATCAGAAAATTATGTTGCCAGAGCTTTTGCAACCTTTTGCATAAGCTGGCAGATGACGCCCCAAAACAGGCTGAGTACCCATGAGTACGTCAGCTTCCCCTGTCCAATAAAACAAACCCATGACACCCTTTTTCCCCATTTTTCACATATAAGACAACTGTATCTTGAGGAATAGTTGTTGGTCCATTTTCCCTCTTATTTAACTGAGGTAAGCCGACCAGGGGACGGACATTACCAAAACATAAAACCCAAAATAAAATTCTCACCAAATAAAACGAATGAACCTCCCAAAATGAGCAGACAACACACAAAACATGAACACATCCAACCAGGTGGGACATTGGTAACCGCTTATCCCATCAAGGCAGAAGGGGAGTAAGGATCAGGGGGCTTATCCTCGGCCTCTACTTAATCCCAAAGCAGGGCACAGGTTACAGCAGAGAGCAGGGGCATTGGGGCGTCAGCAGGATGTGGAGATAAATTTCCGATGATCAGGGTGGTAGGAATACAGCTGTTATACATAAGAGTTATGATTTATTTGGCCAAAGCTGTTTCATCTTTTGTGTGTGCATCAGGTAGCTTTATGAACGTGGAGATATTGGTGCAGGTAATCTTTTATATGGGATTACGCGCTACCAATGCCATGCGCTGGATGGCATCATTGGCGGCTTTGTGAGCTTCAATTAACATATTTTTTTGAACTTTATTTGCTTTGGAGGGAATAATGGGAGTGTAACAGGCAGGTTCACACCAATATGCAACAAACTAATTGGGCAGTAAGAGCCATGTTACTGATCATACTAGGGACAGGCCTGCAGAAGCCCATCCCTAAACCTGACCACCATGCCTTGTCATTACCACGTATTCTTGCACCATTTTTCCCATGACGCTGCATATCAACAGCAGGGTCTTGGACCAGGATAGGGCCAATAACGACGCCAACGCCACACCAAGCTCACTGGTTGAGCTCATGATTCCAATCTAATCTTCTTTATAATTTTAATAAACTAATATTCTTATTTAGCAAGCAAATGTTCCTTTAGTTAATTTTTTCTATTTTTATAGAAGATGCAACTGCCCTTCAGGGCCGCGAAATCCTCCCCTAAATAGCACTTTTGCAAGTATGGAATAAGCTCCTCCTAACCTAAGCTCTCTTAAGCACCATCCAGCACATTGTTTGCAAAGATTCCGCATCCTACTGGATCATCATCCACACTTTGCGTAAGCCCAACATCATTCCGCGGATTCATTTTGGGTTTGGGATGTCAAATTTTCCCAGCTCCAACTTCCCCAAGTTTGAATCTCTTTGGATTTGGGCCACGTTCAGATTGAACGCCACCCAATACAAAGCAATGTATGGATCTGGTGCCTCCTGATCCGTTACAGGGAGGAGGGATTACTACTGCAAGCATCTCCACTGATTTGACAGCAGCTTTGTGGAGAGGACAACAATCTGGCTTAGCAACTTCAACAGCCAGCTGGTGGTTACCGTGGAACGTTCAGCGTTTTTCTGGGGGCATATAAATGAGGGGTAGCTCACCATTATGGTCAATAAACACAAACCGCTCAAGTCGGATAGTGCAGTGTTCAATAATATTCCTGGACTCATCAATTTCAACCAATAGATCCCAAGGATTTTGGTTGAATTGAATTGGGGAGTTGGCATATTCCTGAGGTTTGGTTGGTTTGTTGGAGGATGCGAGAGTGAACTGGGGTCCAATCCTGTGCTTGATTGGAGGGAGCGTTTGTGGCACTGGGGCGAGGAGGAGGCTGATTGTTGGCTGTTAGCGCAACTGCAGCAACAAGCTTTGGGGGAGGGGGAGGTAGGATTGTACCCCATACCAAAGAGAGAGAGAGAGAGAGAGAGAGAGAGAGAGAGAAAGAAAGAAAGAAAGCTGTGGAGTGGGTGGTGGATTAAAAGCTGACAGACAAAAACTCAGAGGCATCAAAAGCAGCTAGGGATGGGCACTTGCGTTTTGAGTGGTCCAACTTGAAATAGGATGGACAGATTGTCTGTCCGCCCTTGACGTGGGCCCAAAATGGATGGTCAGGGGCAGAGGGAATGATGGCACAAGGGGGAATTGAAAAGTAAATTTTATTTGATTCAGGGCTGATTGTGGCATACACCTGAGGCCCAGCGAGGCGTGTGGCCCCATTTGGGACCACAAATTGCAGGATGTGGTTGGAGCCATAGGCAGGCAAACTTTTCATCAGCTATTGGTGGAGCACCTCAGGGGGGGGTGGGTGGGCAAACCAGTTAACTGAACCACCAAAGTGGTATCCGCTGGGACCCATGGCCAAATTGTGGGGAGAGGGGTACCGTGGAAAACCAGGTACACAGTTACTAGGTGGCAGCATCAGCTTTACAGGAGAAGCTGAGATCAAAGTACCCCTTATAGGGGCAGAAGTCAATAAAACCAGCGAGATGCATCACCGCCTGAGCCATTTCGGTAATGGCTTGGTCATGTTAGAGGAAAAGTTTCTCATAGTCAACCCTAAGGCCAAAATGCATGTTGCTCCAGGGGAGCACCAGGGAGCAACAGGGCACTGCTTGGGTTTTTAGCGAGGTGAGCGTCAAGATCCTTAGGAACAAATCTTATGGGTTTGGTATGACTGGGCGAGCCATTCTGAGCGCATTTTCCTGTCAGATGGAAAATGATGGGGGAGTTTCGCCGCTGCCCCACACTGGAGCAGCCAGAAGAAAATCTGAGGACATCAGAGTGAAACTATGGTAGGCAATTGAAATTCATTTTTCTCCATATAATTTTCTCAGAAAGCTACACCAAGCGGAAAAAGGATTCTTTGATTTTCCCTCTTAAGTTTTATATAAAAACTAAAATTTTACCCAAATCTTCCACAGACTCCGCCTCATTTCAATATAATTTCACTTAACCCAGCAAAGTATGCAGTGATTTGAATTTTAGGTTCAATGATCGTTAAGTTGGACCTCCAAGCCATCAATCTAGTGGCCCGCCAAATGGTAATTGCATAAAAGATTCTTCCATGGGTGCGCAATGCCAATCTGCCACTTCTGAAGAGTTTTCAGATCTGCAGAACTCTTTGCAATAATCTGTTTCCCCTTTGGCACCTGGTGGACAAGCTATGGGTCTGCCTCCCACTTTGCAAAATATTTGGAGAATTTGGGCTAATTTACCCTGCTGATCCACTGGTGGTTTGGCACAATTTGGGCATAATGAGGCCATCTCTGCTAATTGCAATTCTCCATTTGGAGGCGAGGAACGGCTGCCCTTGCAACCACAAGGCAGTGACCAGGCACCAGACTATCTGGGCCATCTCGCCGAGGGCCAATCCAGCCCAAACCAATTTATGAAGACAATCTGCTGTTCTGGAGACTTCCCTGACCCCTCAACTCATTGCAAAACTCCTCAACTGGTGCAAGGCGAAGCCCAAGGCCTCCCAACAGTCAAATCAATTCAATTTGATTTGATTTTTGAACCCAATCAGCATTTCAAAATTTTTAAAAAGTTTTAATTATTTTCATTTTTTGATTATGATGAATCAGAACAAGAAGATTTGGAAAAAGAGCTCAAAGGTCACCAACTGAAGACCCAAGAAGATTGGTGTAAAATTTAGGGGCTTTGCTGCTTGTTCACAAATTTTAATCCCTAAATTGATAACTTTCACAGGTTCAGTTTGTGCACTCTTTGCATTGTCTGATTATATGATATATGATATATGATATACGATTGATGATAGTATATATAATTTTATCCATAGATGAATAGATAACCAGTTTTGGTCCAACGCTTGACCAGTGTTCCTCCTTTAAATACTCTAGATGTCATCAGTAGGGATTTATACCCTTATCCGCCTAACTTGATCCACGCTCAAAACCCTATTTATGGACTCTCTCTAAGTGACACAAAGTTGGCAGCAACTCCTGTCTCGGCTCAGCCCTTTTCTTAGATCCTCAATCCTTACTCTTTAACCTTTTAAAGAGTTCCCAATCAAAGCACACAGCAATAATTTCCTAAAGATGATATGAACTAAAACTAATGAATTCTGCTAAAGTCTGCTTCTATTAAGTGAAAATTAGGGGAATTGATAGGAGAATTTGGCTCCTGACCCTTGGTTGGCGCCTCAGCCTTGAAATGGCAGCCGTTGCCATTAGATTACTCTTTGTCATCTCATTAGAGATGGTATTCCCATCCTGTTTAGGATCCTTTCATTGGACATCCTCAAGACCTGAAACGGAAAGAGTCAGAAAACGTGTACCTAACGTTTTCCACTTGATCGCAGCAAACCAACCATATTTGGCAAGCGACCTGCTTAGGTGATAGACTTGTTACCTATTATGGCAGGTCGTGAACCAACTGATTAATTTGCTAGTTGAAGGCTATATTACTTGCCTCGCAACTTGCTCTTTAAATCTCCAATTGGTTAGTGATGAAACCTGACCAATCATAATTAAGTTTACCTGATAGTTAATCATCAATCAACTATCAGATAACCCCATACTTTGTCATCAACTCTGCCTGATGAGATCTTAAGCATTCACCAGGATTGATCCCTAATATATCTAACCAGGTGAATTACATAAATCCCCATATATTATTAACCTGAAGTCAGAGTCAACCAATATCCAATTCACTCACTATATGTATTTAATCCCTAGCGATACATATTGATCTGGACAATTGGAAAGGTGGGCAAAGATCCCAACACATCCCCCTCTTGCCTAGATTTTCAGCGAGAATAGGATTGGGACAAGAGAATACCGCCTCTGATACCAGGTCAAATACTTCTTGGGTTCTAGCAGAGCACAGCTAATCTGCACTCAACGCTGCTCAGGACAACCTTTGGCATGCAGTTCTCTTCCTCTTTCTCCTTGATACCACCTACTCAGAGCACAGCCCCCATAACCTTCTGTCATGCTGGGCTGATCAATTTATTCGTGACAATAATGATCCTGGGATCCAGTTTTTCCCCATCAGGGCATATGACCCTCTGTCATATTCAGGATTCTTGGTCCAGTGTCCTCAATTTCCTGATTTTCATCCTTATCCTTGACAGGAGATTCTTTCCATGGATGTTCATTTTGCAGTACAATTAAAAACGCTCATTTATATTTGCTTTGTTATTTTCTTGTAATAACTTCTTGGCTCATATCATTCTTAATTCTTCTCTGGTAAGCTTATCTCATTAATATTGGGATTAATTTTCTAATATTAAAGCTTAATTAATTCAAAAATGCATAATGTCAACTATTATAAAAGTTTGACATCCCCCTCTTGTCCAGCTCATATGTCAAATTCAGAGTCTCAGTATCAAAAACTGCTTAACAGCATGTCTGACAAAGATGTTTGGCTCTTCCAACTGATGAGTTAATCTGCGCAATGGAACCTCTTCTATGGTCCCCCTAGGACACATACTCCCAGTCAAGTATCCATGGCCAGTCCTTCCATGGAATTACCGGAAATGGTATCCACCCTGATTAAACTAGGTTAGTGATCATCTCTAATGACTCATGACTAATCTTCCCTCTTTTGTCAATTTCCAATTTTATTTTGAAACTCTCCTGTATTCAGCTCCATTTGAAAATACTCCTAAAAGCATTGTCAAACCTCCTGAAGCAATGCCCTCCACTCTTGATTGATGTTCCCCACCAGATCAGACTTGCTAGAGTTCCTTTTCTACATCAGCCATTTTACAAACCAGCTGTTATGTCAACTGAACTAGCCATCATAACCCGTGAACATTTCAAACACCCCTAAGCAGAAATGCGGACCCAAGTAACCAAGGCTTTTCCATAGCTCTAAACCCCTCCAATCTAAAAAACATTTAGATCAAGATGTTGCAGCCTATGCTCTTTGCTTTTCCAGCCATGTTCTTCAAAGTTGAGCCACAAAATTTCCAGCCTCTCATTACTTCCATTGATCATTCTGCTTTTGCTTCCAAGAAGCTCATAATCATCATCTTCAGGATGCCATCTGCTCCCTGCATAACTATCTCATTTCTGGTGCATCTTATCAGTACCTTCCCCTTATGGCTCTGATCAGGGGCATGATTTGGCAACCCCTGCCAAGTTTCCCTTGCTCGATGCCAGACCATATGTCCAATGTTCTTGATGAAGCCTTTCAGCAAGCGCTCAAGACCAATCTTCCAGCTCCAGTGCCATATCGTGATTATTTGGGGTATTCGCCAACTTCTTCTTCTTGTTCTGTTGCTTCCCTCCCTGATCTGGGGTATTGCATTTGGTAAGTACCAATATTTCCATCTCTCTTCCCCTAGTTGATTTCTCACAAGGATCAGCCTCCAAAAACGAACTTGGCTTCAAGTAGGTCTAGCCCTTGCTAGCATTTGATCTCACATAGATTTTGATGGTTTGTTTACTCCTACTGTGATAAATCCTCTCTCCAAGAGGTGATATGGGCAGAATCATCCTCAAGTTGAGGATAACCAGCAAATATTATAAAAATATATCTTTTTTTGTGCATTTTTAATAAAAAACTGCTATATTTTTATCAATCTTTTTTTTCTTTTTTATATGGGATATGGCCTTCACTTGGTTCAGAGATCCATTTTTTTATTTATTCCCCCAAACTGGTTCTGAGATATACTTAGACCTACCAGTTTTCTATGGTTTAGAGGTCTTATTTTTTTATGACTTTCTATTTAACCGAAATAAGCTGACCAGGGGACAGACATTATTGAATATATGTGAAACTAAGAAAATAACTAAGAAATATAAAAATTGGGCACCCCAGGGTACTCAGGTTACCCCTGTTGCCAGCGGGACTGCCAGGTATGGGGGGTTAGTGCACTACTCTGAGGGGGTTTCCCCTGCTATGGAGCAGGTGTGAAGGAAAGGGTCTGTGTGGAGGAACCAGAGTGGGAACCATAATTCTATGAGCGCTTTTTGTCTTGGTCTCATATATCCATAGAGCCAGGCTTGGAAGTGCTCTAGTAAGTGGACATGAATTCTGTTAATAATCCCATGAATGGTTGGGACCGTGCCCTTGAACGCATCTAATGCAATTGTGTGTATTGTCCACATTGCAATGGGTATTATTAGGGAGCGGAGGGTAGATGGGATTGGTGACTCAATCTGGAGCGCGAAGATACTCTTTGATATCAAGAATTCTTGTTAGTTTTGAATCTTGAGCAGGCGTGCGACTTCCTGCCATATAGCTTTAATTAGGGGCATGTTTCTAGGCGGTGATGTAGAGATCCCTCCCCTCCACATAATGCACATGTTTTGTGGAGGGAGTTGAAATGGTCTGCCGTCCTATAAGTCCTTCTCAGACAGCGCCAGGCGTTTGCTCTTATACTCAGCTGTAGGAGTGAGTAGTGAGTCATTTTCCACACTGCCTTCTGTGTGGTTAAATCATAGGAAATGTCCAGCATATCTAGGTATTCTATCCTAGCTATGCTTGGGGTTGTTGCGAGCATATCCCTCTGGGGGTGGTTTACTGGGTTCAAAATTTGAATTGGGGGCTGGGTCGTCCCCTTCCCTGTATAGTACCCATGTTCTCTATGGTCCATCCCATACAGCAGATAGTTCGAAGGATATGTTTGAAATGAGGGGAGGTTCCATGTGGACCCGTTGCAGTAGGGTGCTTGGCAAGGTATGGAAGTAGTCTGGGTGTACTATGTGGGTTGGTTAATTTGAGCGCCTGTGCAAAGTTAGTCCTTGCTGCTCTGGACCAATGTTGTTGCGGGAGGTTTGGAGCAAGAATTTCCTTTATCCATGTACCTAGGATGTGATTGGCATGGCTCTCAAAATCTATTAGTCCCATGCCTCCGCTTAAGCGTGGGCCAAATAGTGTTTCCATCCGTATAGGAGGGTGAGAGTCAGGCCACAGCCAGCCTTGGATAAGCGCGCGAATTGAGGTTATAAAGGTAGGTGAAAAGGCTATCGCATGGGCCTGGTACCACAGTATTGGGAGGATAAGCGAGTTAGCTACTGTAACTCGTCCTGTTAGTCCTGGGGTTCTTCCCTTGAGGGAGGCGACGCGTTTGGATACCCGTTGTAACAGGTTACTTTCCATTGTCTCATTAGCCTATCCCCCTGATTCTAGCCAGATTCCAAGGCGTCAGACAGGAGTGGTGGTGGGAGGTGTTGCAAAGGGTAATATAATTGGGTTTTTTCTTCGAGTGTTGGTGTGAGGTTCTGATGTTGTGGCCCAATTGTTTGTGTATTTGCCTAAGAGGATGATTTCTGTCTTCCTTTTGTTGAGCAATGCATTGCTCACCTTGGAGTATTCCTCTAGAATGTGTTCCAGCTGTTAAGCATCTTCATTGTTTGATATGCCTGCTACGCAGTCATCTGCAAAAGCCAGTATCTTGACTGTTGGTTGTCCTTGTGCGGTTATCCCCATGAGACGTGAGTCAGTTACTCGAAGGAGCGGGTAAAAGATGAAATTGTATAGCAGTGGGCTGAGGGGATCCCCTTGTTTGAGCCCTCTGTGTGGTTTAATCTTGTTTGTTAGGAATCCAGGGCCGCATACATCCATGGTTGCAGATTCTGTTAGGAGCATCGCCCATTTTATGAATCTTGGTGGGAGTTTGAAGGCATGTAGACATTCTTTTAGGTATGGCCAGCTAACACGGTCATACGCCTTTTCCTGATACAAGAAGACCAGGGCAGCAGTTGCTTTGGATTGGCAAATGTTTGCAACAGGGTGTATGTTGTTCCAGATTGAACGCCCTGGTATAAACCCAAACTGGTTGGGTGATAGGGCGTCAGATGCAATTGCGCCTAATCTAGCTGCTAGAATTTTTGTTAGAATTTTTGTGTCAGTGTTGGAGAGTGCAATTGGGCGCCAGTTGGCCAGGTCCAACTTGTCACCCTTTTTATACAAGGTTATAACGTAGGATTCATGGCCTCCTGGTAGTAGGCGTGTTTCCAACAAGCACTGGTTCATAGACGCCAATAGGAGAAGGCGATTTGTTGAAATTATTTTTGTAGAATTCGTAGGGTATCCCATCAGGCCCTGGGCATTTCCTACGTGGCGCACCGCGATTTGTTTCCCAAAGCTCCTCCCGTGTGATGAGGGATAGTATATTGTAATTTGGTGGTGTACTTTGTATCTTGGCAGTTTGAATAAATTCTTTAATTTTTTGTGGATCTGTTGGCATATCGTGATATAATTTGGTGTAATAGTGGTGTACTTCCGCCTTGCCTCCTCAGGGTCAGTTGCCACGGTGCCATTGGTCTTGTGGACCTGTGTGCACATGGGCTGGTTTCCGCGGGAGTGGAATTGGCAGAAAAAGTATGTCAAACAGGTTTCGCCTTCCTTTATGAACTTACCTTTGTTCAATACTTTAATTCTGTGTTGGTGTTCAAAGATGAGATTGTCAAGTCAGGCTGAAATTTCTGCCCATTTGCGTCCCCAATTAGGGCTATAGCCAGATCTCAGAGTATTTATTTCCAAGTGGTCTAGTTCTGCCAAGGTCGCTTGATTGTGGCTGTGTCCGCGGTGTACTTGCATGATGCAATATGTCAGGTTTTGTTGATTAAATCTTTTTGAAATTTTCCCATGTTCTGATGGGATCCAAAGTAAATGGGGCTGTGAATTCTGGGTTTGTAGCCTTGTTTTTAACCCAGTCAGATATCTTGAGCAATTTTATATTTTCTGGGTGAAGCTTTTTTCAAGGTGACACCTGTGTGTGAGATTGGGTTGGCGCTAACTGCACCGTAACTATTTAGTGATCAGAAAAATTGATCTTTTTTTGTTATAAATTTGGAGATTCTTAAGTGGTGGGATTGTGGGATGAGGATGTGGTCAATACGACTCATTGATATGAGCAGTCCCTCACATATGTTGGGTCTTGTCATATGGGGAAGGATTGGTGAATTGGGAGGAAGAGCATCCTGTAAGCCAAGAGATGCCTTCATTGTGCAATATTCAATGTGTCCAGGTGGGTATCCCATGGGATTAGGCCATTGATCTGTATTGGGGTTATCCCAGCAGTTGAAATCGCCTAACATGATGATGTCTGGTGGGAGGGTGAGGGTAGAAATTTTTTAAAAAAATTTTCTCTCTAGTTGCAGTGCACGGTGCATAGATACATGCTAACGAAATTAATTCATCTTGGCATGTGATTGTTGCTACCAGGACTCGACCGTGCAAAAGTGATGATGAATTTGTAATTTTAAATTTTTTGTTGTTTTGGACTATCACCCCACAGTGAGACGTCCATAATGATTGGGATGGTGCGACCCTGGTTGACCAGGATTCTTCTTCCCCTTGTAGGCAGTGGGTTTCTTGGATGGCCAAGATGTCTACAAGAGGTTTTTGCAGGAATGCCAGCTTTTTGGCTTGGGACGTATGAGCCCTGGCTCCCACAATATTTAATGTCCCTATTGACACTGAGGTGCCCGCGGCGCCTCAGGAGCGGTTGGGAGGACCCTCTGGTCCTATCCCACCACGGCTCATTTTGGCCATGCTCCACGTCTGTACTCCAACTCTTTCACTGCCATTGTTGGTTACCTTGATCTGGCCCAATGATTCAAGGGAATTGCGGTTTTTTGCATTTGCCTCAACTTTTCCTGCACAGGTTTCATGTTGATTTGATGCAGGTTGTTGATTGGATTTTATATTTTTGAGGTTCAACTTTGTTGCATTGTGCACCGCATTTTCACCCAAATTTCGGTTGCATTGTTCCTCAGTATGTGCATGACTGATGACGGTTTGTGGCTCAGTCTGGTTACTGTGAAAATTTTCGACCTGGGCATATTGTTCTGATTGGTTGGTTTGGTGAATATCTGAAATATCCTCCTGAATTTGTCCGTGGTTAATGGCAGATTCCGCATGTGCCACCACTTCAGCTGCTGCTCTCTTGCGGGCTTTTTGTGCTGCTTTACGCTGTTTACTTGTAACTGGGTCCACGATGGAGTATAGTCCATCTTCACCCCAGCGGAATGGGTGGTGGCCATCAGTCATTTTGGCGAAGCTTTCATTATCTTCGTCCATAGCTTCTTCACAAAAATCTTTTTCCATTAAGCCCCTTTTACAGGGCATGCATGTTCCTTGTGGCCCAGTGAGCCACAGTGGTTGCAAATAGGTGGTGCGCGTTCCGGTGTAACTCAAAATGCAGCTGACTGGCCCCCATCTGCAAAGTGAAATTCTGCTGCATGGGGAATTCTGGATAAATCCTCTTCCACTTCTGGGAAGGGGTTGATTACAGCGATAGCTTTGCCCATGCACAGGTCAGGCATTAAGCAAAATTGCTGTAGTTTTGAGTTGTTGGATTTCTCCGTAGGCCACAAGACCTTTGCGGAGCTCCTCCTCAATTACCTTTATGAGGAAGGTTGGTGGGGAGCGAGTCAAAGGAGATGAACAAAGTTTTCACTTTGTTCCATCTGGTGCGTGCGGTGCACACAATTTTTTTGCCCTCAGGGAGGGCAATTTCCACGCAGATTTTTGCTGCGTCATCGGCTTCATCAGCTGTTTTTAAACCAATATTGATCCAGCCACGGCCCATGTTGTTGGTGGCTACGTACACCGCGTGAGGGAAAAGTGAGGGCTTTGCCTCACATTTTTCTCCCACAGGGTCAGTGACTCATCCCCAAGGAAGAGTCTGATCCCATGTTCCACCTTTGACAAAGGTTGGTTGAATTGAATGTACATGTATTGCGCATGCTTTACAGTAAATACCATAAACCCAGATGGTGTCTGAGTTTGCAATTTATTTGCGGATTAGGTTCCTGGTCCCCCTCCAGGGCATTTCTTGCCCTTAGTTGCACTGTTAAGCGCACCGCTTGCCATGACGCTCGCCCATGTTGTATTATTTTTGTTATTAAAGTCTCCCATCTTTCCTGTGTGTGATTATCCAAATTTGCTGTTTGAATCGAATCATAGTAACTAAAGTGATTGTTATGAGAAATAAAAGCTTATTTTTATTTTTTTATGACTTAACCATCTATTTAGGTTCAGCGGTCCTTCTATTGGACTTAACCAAATCATCAGAACATAACCATCTTAATGGTTCAGCAGTCCTTTAGGACACTCTTTTTATTATTTTTTTCATTGATCCACTGCTTCAAATATTAAGCATGGACCTGATTCACAATACTTCCATCCAAGAGGTTCTTGATGGAATAGGCGTCCATCACTGTCTTTGGCAATAACCTTGATTGGACCCAAACACAATGCATCTAACTTATCTTTTTCTAAAAACCATGCACATCACAATATGCAACTCTTTCGCCTATTTGGTATTGTGATAAGGCCAGTCAGTTCTTATCATCCATCATTTTTGCCTTGATCCTTTTTTCAAGGTTTTATTGAATGCTTGCAATTGCATCATTATTAAGATATTTGACAATTGGATCACGTACTGCTCAGCACTCATCCCTGATGTTGGTTCCACTGCCAAATATAAACTCAGCGGCAACGCGGCCTTCCATTAATATAGTAACTCAAACAGCATTTTCCCTGTTGCTGTATGAAGACTTATGTTGTATGCAAACGTCACTGAACTAAGATACATTCCCCACGTGTAAGTTCTCCCTGCAACCAGCTTCCTCAGTGTTGCAGCCAGTTTTCCTTTAATCTTCTCTACCAGTATGTTTGTCTCCAGCCAGTATGGTACAGACACAACTCCTCAGATCCACATTATCTCATTCAAACTTGAGATTACATGAGACGTGAAATTCGTTCCATTATTGCTCAACAATAACTGCAGGCATCAATGTTGATATACTATATGAACCAGGATAAACCTTACAGTGCTTGTAGCGTCTACTTTCACCAGAGCCTTTGTTTCAACACATCTCGTCAGATGGTTGATTGCAAGTATAATGTATTTGAATCCTCTGGTACTCATGGTTAATGGTTCCATCATGTTGAGGACAACGTATACCAAGAAAATCCAGGGCAGATCAGTTGATATCCAGTCGTGTTATTGTGAGGCTTGTGCAACTGGCGCTCCATGCAACAAGACAGATAATCTGCTATATCTTATTTGATAAACTCCTAGTAATAATACTGGTGAATGTGATCAGTTGTCTTCCTCAGGCCTCCATGCCTGACAACCTTGTGAGCAGCTTGAACAATAGCCACTCATTCTGATGGCTTTGGGAATAGTAATCATTTCCCATTGACTAGCTTAAAAACTTGTTCATCTATGGTCTCAGTGGTTTCAATCACTTTTTGAAGTGTACCTTGGATTTCTTGGGGCTCATTCCCAATTTCTCCTTCAACCATTATCTGGAATAGCTCATCAGCTTGCTGGTATACCACTTGGATTATTGGCAACCTCAATAAGCATCTGCATTCTGATGAGAAGCTCCAGCTCAGTGGACTATCTCATAATCATAAGACTTCAGCTTTAATGCCCATCAGGCTAGTCATTCTTCTAGTTCTCTTAAATCGTGTAACCAATGCAATGAAGAGTGGTCCATCACCACTTTGAAGTGCATTCCATAGATATATACCCAAAACTGTTTACATGCGTAAATTACTGCAAGGCATTCACACTCAGTCATGGTGTAATTCCTCTCAGTTGCTGAAAGTGTCTGGCTCACATATGCTACCAGATGTTTGTCTCCAAGTTCATCCACTTGACTCAGGATGACGCTGATTGCCATTAATGAAGCATTGGTCTGTATTATGAATCTCAATCAAAATTCATATATTTCAAAATCAGAGAATCTATTAGGTACCAGAGTAGCTCATCAAAAGAGCTCTGGGACTCTTCACTCCAAACAAATCCTTTTTGGATCCTTCAGTAAATGAATAGGGCTTGCAATTTTTAAAAATTCATATGAATCTTTGGTAGTATCTGACCATTTTAAAGAACATTTGGATAACTCAGACAATTTTTGGAACAGCCATTTGCTCTATAGCCCCAATTTTATGGGCTTGCAGCTGCAGTCCACTAGAGCTTATACCAATTTCCAGATATTCCAACTCCTTTCTGAAGAAGTGGCACTTCCTTGGCTTGATCTTCAGTTTAGCCATGAACATTCCCTTAAGGACTTCTTCCAAGTGGTGTAAATGGGCATGAAGTGAAATACTGAACACATTTATATTGTCCAAGTACATCAAGATGCATGAAAACTTCAGGTCATTTAAGCTAGCATCCATGGCCCTCTGGAACGTCACAGGCGCATTGCATAGACCTTGAGGCACCCTCTTTGGTTGATACAGCCTAGCATAGTAATCGTGCATTTCTCCTGGTCTTCCATTGGCAAATCAATTTGTCTTTATCCCGATAATAGATCCATTGCGGGTTTCTACTTTGCTTCTCCCAATTGATCAAGTGCACCGTCAATTTGTGATAGTTGATATGAATCCTTCTTCATTAACTTATTTAGCTTCTGATAATCATCGCCACCCAATTAGAGCTGTCCTTCTTCTTCACTATCAGGATAGGGCTCGCCCAGGGACTCAAAGATGGAACTAGAAGCCCATGCTTCACTAGTTTACCTATTTCTTACTCTGCTAATGCTTTGGCTGCCTTTGACTGTTGAATTGGTCTTATTCTTATCAGCAAATTTTCCCCATTCAACTTTGTGGATTACATTTCTCATGCATCCCAAGTCATTATTGTCCTGGGCAAATACTTCCCAATACTTGTCAAATAATCTGAGCACCCCCTCCTTCTGTCTGTCTGTCAGATCAGCGAGTTGCGCTCAATCAACCAAAAATTGATGCTTTTGGTCACCCCTGCTAGTAATCCCATTTCATTGAGGGTCCCAAAATTGTGGAAATTCCTCAATTCAGCCATTGGGATTAGATGAACAAATGTAATTATATGATTCTTATCAATCTTCATCAGTTTTCACTCAAATTTTCCAAGGAAACTCAAATTTCCATACGGCTCAGCATAATTATTCCATAAGCCACCTAAGGCTCTGCTCTGGACTTCTTCCAGGGGTTTCTGACTTCTCCATACAGCATCTCAGGTATCTCCAATGTCAACCCCATGTCAACTATAATCTGCGAGACCAGTGGTATGGTCCTCAAATTCTTTATCCTTAATGGAATTTCCCAATTTTTCAGGATTTTTGTCAGCATTACTTGTCACTTTTGGCTAATTGGTAACAAATTGGGACAATGCTGTCATTGTAGATCAGATTTATGGAGTTATTTCTTTTAGCAGTGGAGCTTCCCCATCTTTCTGATAAACCAATGGTAATGTCTGACTCAATATGGTCAACTTCTTACCCTCAAAATTACATTTAACTCCATACTTTTGTAGAAAATCCATTTCAATCAGAATATTGTAGCTTTGGTTGGTATAAACTATTGCTGGGGCAGATACCACTAAAGATCCAAATTGGAGTGGAAGGGTGCTATACGCTCCACAGAAGATGGTGGTATTTGGCCCAGCTGTCACATATTCTTTCTTGTCTTCTAAATCGGTCAAGATCCTCATCTTCTTCACCAGCTTGGTCAAGACAATATTGATAGGCGCGCCACTGTCAACTATTGCCCGCACCCATACTCAATTAACTAATATATCTATATGTGTACACTCTGAGTATTGTAAAATTGTGTTTAATAAGTGTATAGCGGCATTATCTGCCAAATTGAGGGTGTGAACTATTTGTACCAATAGATCAGAAAACAATTCTTTGATTGCGCTAAGGGGGATATACAGGTTTGCCATATCTAATTTTACCTCAGTCAATTCTTCCAGATTCACTACAGCTCGAATATTGCCTGCCAGTTGTTGTGCATACAGCTGAGCAACTTCCTTGATTATTTTGAGGTCAATCCCCTTCAATCTGGATTTGGGTATTGCGTTAACATCCAAATTGACCACTTGATATAGTTGATCCTGCGCATCGTCAATAAACAGATCACTAACATCAATTTTTTCATGGATTATATTGGGGAACAAGTTTTTCTGCAACTCTAGATTGTTCTCCATCTATACTGTGAGCCTTTTTCCCAACTCCTGTGTGGGTTTGAACTCTTTGCCTGGACCACATTTATCTGTTCCTTAGGCTTCTTGCAGTGAACAGCGATGTGTCCTCTTCCTCTGCACTGGTAACAGTGTTTTTCTTTCTTATTAATCCGCTTAAACTCTTCAGGATTATTTCCAGGCACAGTTCAATTATTAGACTTCTTAGCACCCGTGGTCCCCTTAATAGTATTTGAATTTTGTACTGGGCTTGGTTTGAATCTTCTATTGGGGGCATCAAATGTAGCCCCACTATTTTCAAATGATATACCATCTGCAAGGTGGTAATATTGATAGAAAACACAGAAGACATCATTTTATGTAGGTTGTGATAGGGTTGAAGGTCCGCTTACAATGTGATCCATGCGTCAAAGTCATCCTGTACTATCTATCTGACCAAAATCTGCGATTCTTGGTAGAAATGATTGGCGAAACTTGCCAAGGATTCATCCTTCTGAAATTGGATTCCCATGAATTATTAACTGCGCTTTGACATGCATGTGGGACTTCCAGATTCTTTCATGATGGATGCCTTGGCCTCAGAGTATGACCAGCTGTCCCCCTCTAGATGGTGTCATGGCTGGAAAATGACATAATCATGGGGGACTGATACAAGGGACAGAGCATCATGTCAGGAGGCCAAGAAGGTGAAGTTAGCTGGCCTCCTTGACCTCAAGCATACCTTGCATTAACGCTGAGTGAAGGCGAGATACGCCCAGATTGTTCCTAGGGATGAAAAGAGAAGTTTGGCCCTTCATAACAGCAGGTGCATTAAAATGAACCAGCTTTTTGTTAAATAAAATGGTTCAGTTTGGTTTTTAGGTGAATGAGTTTTGAAACCCATAGGTTTTTTGAAATTTCCACCTTGGGTCAGCTGCTTCTACAATCAATTACCTGATTTTGGTTTTTAAGTACAGTTTATTGCCCAATGGAAGTGTGCGCCTATTGGTGCACCTCAGCTTAAACCCACTTTCATCAATTAATTGTTTTCCCAAATTCCTTTAAATTTCTCATGTCAAGATCAATATCTCCCGTTGGTCAACTTCCACCTTAAATAAAACCTTTGCTTGTATAACATTTTACTTATGCTATCTTGGTCCATCCTGTGTGAAGACCTCTTCATGGAGGCATTATAACACATCAACAACTTAATTATAACTACAATAAATCTATCCGCCCATGCACCGTTGGGCCGCCAAGGTTCCCTCCAAATTGGGGCACCTCTACCCATCTATTCTGAGCACCTCATGTTTCCGTTTTGGTTATTTACTATAATGATATTCATTATTGACCTATGTTATTATAGCTCAAGCACTCTCTTCTGGGCTCTAGTAACTTTACTACTTGCAGCTAATTTCCTGCTGTTAGGCCTGTTAACATACACTATCACGCTGAGAACAGGAGAGCTATAGACACTCTCCTTACATTAGTCAACTAACCATTTTTTTTACATGCACAAACTTTTTCCATGTGGGACTTTCAAAAATCTTAAATGGTATGCACCAGCTGTGGGTGTCAGCTGCAATAGGCCTCACTACTGTTTCCTCTTTTTCCCTAAGGTTGGAGAATCTCAGCGTTCTTTTTGCTGCCTCCAACTGGAAAGTACCCACTCCTCTTGCTCATACCCCCCATTTGATATGGACACTTTGCGGTCTGGAAGTTAGGATTCACTGACTTTCCACTGAAAATAATAGAATCAATCTAAGTAAATGGGATTTACTTTGGCAGCACGTTTGGATGATGCTGGCGGAATCCTTGAAGTTGGGCCTGGGGGTAATGGCCTTGGATAACGTCGTACAACCTGATGCTGTAAGGGAAATAGGGTCATTTATGACTAAAAACGCGTTTTATAATGAGAAACCCATATATACTTTTGAACCATATCTACTCTCTTATGGATCAGATATGGAACCTACTCCTATGTATCAAATTACCTCAGAGAACCCCCGCTTGACCTCTACCATAATCTGCAGCACTCAGGAGGTTAAAAGGAACTACGTTTACAGTATGAAAGTTTATATGCCTCTGCAGAAGATATGGTGGGATATGTGGCCTCAGTAGTAAGTGTGACCAACTATCCCTCTCCACTTTTTGATACAAAAATGCACCCGGGGTGTGTACATCCCTGAAGCAAAGTTTAAAATGAAGGGTTGTCTTTTTCTGCTTCAAATAAAGATCATTCAGATTATTTTATACTGACAGCTACCCTTTCATCCCCTTTAGGGAAAATCAGCACCACTATTTTGGTGTGTACTGGAGCCTCTGAGAATTTTATGGACCAAAATTAGCTGATTACCTTAAGATGAGTTATGTACCAGGTGGTATGGTTAGAGGAGGGGCTCTCCAGGTATTCCCAAGCTGAAAATTTGGGGTTTAGTGGATTATTAAGTTGGCGTCTATCATTTGTCCAACCACTTTCAAGCTATCAAAAACCTCTTGTAGCCCATTATTCTGGGTGTAGAGTGGTGGCGAAAGTTTGATGTTAGGACTAACTTGAAAGAAAATACCCTATCCCTCACTTTGAAGAATGGTCACAAGTTGGTGGTCCCTTTGGCTGAAGCCAACTTTCAGGACAATTTGCCCTACTGGCCCAATATTTATCCTCACAGTCTTGCCCTATTACTGAAGCCCTCTGTGGAGGTTCCCCTACTTTCCTGCTTGGAAGGGTTGGAATCTTCTTTTGATGCGGCTTCAGCTAATGCACTACTAGACCACTCAGAGTTTGATTGCAAATTCAATCTCACTGTAAATCTGGTGTATATATTTTCTTTCATTTACCCATTGACTGTCCAGGAGGAGGAGAAGATAGATGTGTGGGTTATGGAGCAGTTAGCCAAGGTTGCTATTTTTCAGCGAATCTCCCCTGCATGTTCCCCACTTCTCTTTATTGAGAAGGCCGATTGTAACTTATGCCCTTGTGTAGATTATGGGAATCTAAACAATGTTACTGTACCATATCTCCATCCCACCCTCTTGGATGCAAATATTGCACGCTATGAGGAGAAGGCTAAAATCTTTTTCAAGCTGGATTGCCTCAATGCATTCTATCAGATTCAGATTCAGATTAAGAAGGGACAGGAGTTGTTAACCACATTTCATACCAGAAAAGGAATTTACCAGTTCAGGTCATGCCCTTTGGGCTTAAGAATACCCCTGCTATCTTTCAACGCCATATAGATGCAGCTTTGGGGGACCTGCTGGGGTATGCGCGGTTGCCTACATGGATGATATTGGTGTTTTCCCCTGATCATGAGTCCCATGAAGTACACCTTCATCAAGTGGTGGAGAGGTTAAAGGCAGCCAATAAGCTTACGCTAAAGATTAGTAAGGTTGAATTTTCTAAGTCCCAGGTCACTTTTCAGGGAAACGTCATGTTTGACCAAGGACATATTGTAACTCCAAATAAGGGGAAGAAAAAACGTGAGTAGCCCTATCCCACTTCAGTCAAGGAATTGAGAAGCTTTTTGGGTACGTGTACATTCCACAAGAAGTTCACACTGAATCTTTCTGAGGTGGCAGCACCCTTATATAAGGCTAGCGGTGAAAAGGTGCTTCTGTGGTCCTCCGTTTTGGAGGATGATTTCCAAGCAGTAAAATGCACCCTGTTGTCCACGTCCGTCCTTCATCATGTAGATCCTTCAAAAAAGTTCATTGTGTCTGCTGATGCCTCCAACTTTGCCATAGTGGCTGCCCTATTACAAGTAGGAAAAGGTGGTATAGAGCATCTGGTAGGATATTTTTCTATGAAAATGTCTTTTCCTGAGTTAAACTACGTTATAGATGACAAAGAGTTACTAGCAGTGGTGGAGGCGCTGACTTATTGGCGTCATCACTTGCATGGCTTTTCCCAACCTTTCTTTTTTAGTACTAGATGGTCCCCTTTTCCCAACCTTTCAATGTACGTAAAGATCACCGTGCCTTACTGTAATGCCGCATTCCTCATGCCTTAACTCCAAAGCAGAACTTGTGGAATGAGATCTTTGCCCAATTTGCATTTTCTTATGAGTTTACTAAGGGAAAGGAGAGTGGGTTGTCGGATGCTTTGAGCCTCAATCCTGTATTGGCTCCCAATCTAAAGGAGGTAGAAGTGTATAACACCCAGTTGATGTATCCGCCAGGTAAGATTGTGTCACAACAACCCTCTTCCACGGCCAATAGTCCAGCGCTTTCACCTCTGGAAAATGCCGAGGAATACATTATGTTCAGAAAGGTAGTCCTTTCTCAGCCATTATTGGCCGAATATAGAATGGTACTTGCTAAGAGCGCTCTGAATCAGGAGGATTTAACCAGGGGTTATCATGTAAATGATGAGATGGTGTGGTTTCAGGGGCGCCTATGGGTTCCTGCTGGACCACTGCGCCTGGAAATCATCCTGGACCATCATGACAGAATCACCGTTGGTCATCATGGGAAAGCAAAGTCTTAGGAGTTGATTTGATGCACCTACAATTGGAAGGGCTTACTTGCTCAGGTGGGACAGTATTGTAAAGAGTGCCTGATCTGCAATCAAGTGAAACCAAATTGACAACCTTTAGCAGGGTTGTTGGTACCAGTTCAGAAGGCTGAAGGGCCCCAGACTTCCCTATAGGTGGATTTCATTGTGGAATTACCTGTCTCTGATGATTATGATGCCATCATGGTAATGTACCGTTTTACAAAGTTCGCCCACTTTATTCCTTGCAGAACAACAATAACCGTGGCTGAGATCGCTAGGCTCTTCGTCACTCATGTGTTTGCGCTTCATGGGGTCCCCCAAGAAATTATTAGTGATTGGGGCCCCCAGTTCACTTCTGTCTTTGGGAAAAGTTGTGTAAGGCTCTTCAGATTTGCCCCTGCCGTTCAAATGCCTATCATCCCCAATCAGGTTGGCAAACTGAATGAGTAAACCAATGCTTAGAACAGTTTCTGTGGTGTTAAACAGCTGCAGATCATTCAGATTGGGTTCCTCACCTTCCTATGGCCCAATTTAACTATAAAACATTTGCAATCTTCAATCAATTATTCTCCATTTTTCGCTAACCATGGTTTTAACCCCACCTTTAACATGGAGCCCAGCTGTGGATCTAAAGTTGAAGCAGTGGTGGAATTTTCCAAGACTATCAAGAAAGTACACTAGGGGGTTCTCACACGTTTGGAGGCAGCAATGCAAGTATATAAGGAGGACGCTGATGGTAAGTGATGAGTGGGTCAGGCATACAAAATAGGGGATCTTGTGATGCTTGATGCTTGGAACATCCCTATCAAGCAGCCATGCAAAAATCTGGGTCCAAAGAGGATTGGTCCATACCGCGTTGTTAGAAAGGTGGGCCACACCTCATACCAGTTAGATCTTCCCTCTTCGTTTCAGATTTTTTCAGTCTTTCACGAGAGCAAAATTGATGTTGTTTATGGCACCTCACCAGAGACTCCAAAGGCTTATCTTATATGTGGCGCCAGAGTAGGAAGTGGAGGAAATAGTAGCTCCTGCTAGTTAAAAGAAGGCTTGAGTACCTGGTACCTTGGAATGTATTTGACATGGCAGAAAATAGTTGGGTACCAGCGTGCAATTGCGTACATGCCCAAGACCTTATCATTGCTTTCAACAAGCGTTTCCCCCAGGCCGCCAGATCTCAATCAAATCAAACCGTTGCTGCAATTAATTTAGCCTCAGCCCACAAGAACATTTCCCTGGAACAAGCCCCTGGAGGGGGGTGGAGCCCCAAAAGGAGGAGAGGGTAATGTCATGGCTGGAAAATGACATAAACATGGGGATAATACAAGGGACAAAGCTGAATGTCAAGAGGCCAAGAAGGTGAAGTTGGATGGTCTCCCTGACCTCAAGCATACCTTGGATCAATGCTGGGTGAAGTCAAGATACACCCAGGTTGGTCCCAAGGATGCAATAGAAGTTTGGCTCTGCATAACAGCAGGTGCGTTAAAATAAACCAGCTTTTTGTTAAATAAAAATGGTTTGTTTTGGTTTTTAGGTGTATGGGGTCTCAAAAACCATTTGTTTTTTTAAAATTTCCTGCTTGGGTTGGCTGCTTCTACAATCAATTACCCGATTTTGGTTGATTACCAAGTACAGTTTATTTCTCAATGGAAGCGTGCGCCTATTGGTGCGCCTCAGCTTAAACCCACTTCCATCAATTGATTGTTTTCCAAAATTCCCTTAAATTCCTCATGTCAATACTAATATCTCCAGTTGGTCAACTTCCACCTTAAATAAAACTTTTGCTTGTATAACATTTTACTTATGCTATCTTAGTCCATCCTGTGCGCAGACCTCTTTGTGGAGGCCTTGTGCCAAATTAACCATTCGATTATAACTACAATAAATCTATCCGCCCATGCACCGTTGGGCTGCCCAGGTTTCCTCCAAACTGGGGCACCTTTACCCAACCACTCTGAGCACTGTGTGTTTCCGTTTTTACTATTTCCTACAATTATATTCATTCTTGACCTATGTTATTATAGCTCAAGCACTCTCTGATGAGCTCTAGTAACTTTACTACTTGTGACTAGTTTCCTGGTGTTGGGCCTGTGCACCGTGCACTACCACGCTGAGAACAGGAGAGTTATAGACACTCTCCTTAAAGATGGGGTAACACTAGGTTCTGACAATTAATGTCTAAACAGTTTATCATCATCAAAGCATTTTGACATTCATCATAACCAAAAATTATCATGTCAAATAATTGAAAAATGTAGGGGCATTATCCTGATGGAATGTGAGTAAGTTTGGCATAGCTTTAAATTCCTCCAAAGTTTCTCTAGCCAGCACTCTTGGTTCAGCTACTTGGCTAACTTGAGGAGTGATTTTGGGAGTCATGTCTGAAATGGCTGTGAATGAAGTCAGCATATTTTGTGGAATAGTCGCCTTCTCAACTGGAGTTCTTGGGGCCTCTCTTTAGCGTCAGTCGCTGTATAGGACTCACATTCACATTCATGAGCCTTCAACTTATCAACTTGCTTCACCAGCTGCTCTATAACTGCGCTGAATGCCTAAAATTGAATGCAATCCACTTCACATTCAGTTTATAAGAATAAAACTTCTTGAACTTAATCTCCTTCCTTTTTCTTTAATGACATTACTTACCCTACCAACTCATTGCCAAAACTAGAGACATTTTTGACTCCTTTCTCGATCTTGCTAACTCTCTCCTCCAAGGCAGCAAATCCTTTTTAATCCACAGAATTCAAGGCGTTCTTGTTGACAGTTGCCAACACTGTCCAGAGTTTTCTTAAATCATCCTTGTATGACATCTTATCCTAGTGTATTCTACTCAACTACAGCCACTTTAGTAAGCACCAATTGTAAAAATTTAAGGGCTTCGCTGCTTGTTCACAAATATTAACCCCTAAATTGATAACTTGCACAGGTTCAGCTTTTGCACTCTTTGCATTGTCTGATGATATATGATACATGATTGATGGTAGTATAAATAATTATATTATAGCTGAATCTATAACCTGTGTTGGTCCAACGCTTGATAGGTATTCCCCCTTGAAATACTCTAGATTTCCTCAGTAAGAATTTATACACTTATCCGCCTAGCTTGATCCACGTTCATATCCCTATTTATGGACTCTCTCTGGTGACACAAAGTTGGCAGCGATTTCTTTCTCAGCTCAGCTCTCTTCTTGGATCCTCAATCCTTACTATTTATCCTTTTAAAGAGTCCTCAATCAAAGCACAAAGCAATAATTTCTGAAGATGATATGAACTAAAACCAATGAATTATGCTAAAGTCTGTTTTCTATTTATTTGAGGAAAGCCGACCAGGGGATGGACATTACCAAAGCTAAAACTAGACTAAAAAAACTAAAATAACTACTTGGTTTAAACAAAACGCCCTAATGAGTGGATTGAGTGAAATGCTTCGAAAACCAACCAACCAGGTGGGCAGCGGAAGCCGCTTATCCCTACATGGTGGAAGGGGAGGGGGGGTCAGGGGGCTTGTCTTTGGCAGCCTCTTTGGCAGCAGCTTCTTCCTCCCATAGTAGAGTGCATGTCATGGCTGACAGTAATGGCGTTGGTGCATCTGCAGTATGTGGTTCAATATCACTG
The DNA here is from genome assembly GCA_022478985.1 of Massospora cicadina. NCBI lineage: Eukaryota > Fungi > Entomophthoromycota > Entomophthoromycetes > Entomophthorales > Entomophthoraceae > Massospora > Massospora cicadina. The sequence goes on along the minus strand of JAKSZP010009432.1, from coordinate 81,047 downwards.
ATGATTGGAATTTCATGGAAATTGGCAGCTAGATAAATGGCACTGAGATATTCAGTTAAAGCTTTTTCAGCTTTGATGTAGGCATCTGGGAGTTTAACAAACGTGGCAATGTTGGTTCATATTATTTTTGCTTTTGGATTCCATGCTATATTTGCCACGTTATGGATAGCATTGTTTGCATTTTTATATAACTGGTTCACCATGATTTTACTTTTTGGAGTTAAGGTTGCGGGGATAACAGGAGTTGGAATTCCTCCTTTGAGTATCACTACTGATTTAGCGACATCTTTATGCAGGGGATGACAATCTGGTGTTGCAGCTGCTTTGACTGCAAGCTGGTGATCACTGCAAAATGATTCAGCATTTGGCTGTGGGGTATAAAGTTGAGAGGGGTATCTGGCGTCCCACTCTGCATTAACAAACTGCTCAATTTGCAGAAATGGTTTTTCAATGAACTTACCTAATTTGTCAATTTCAGCCAATAATTCCCATGGGTTTTGGTTGAATTGGATTGGGGAATCAGCATACAGTTGAGGTTTGGTCAATTCATTTGTGGAAGCATGGGATCAAACTGGGATCCAATCTGATGCTTGATTGGAGGAATTATTCATGGCATTGGGGTGAGGAAGAGGCTGATTGGTGGCTGCAGGTGCAGCTGCAGCTGCAGCAACAGGCTTTGGGGTGGGGGAGGTAGGATTGTGCCCCATACTGGAAATTGTACAGGGTGGGCAGCGGATTGGAGGTTGGTGGATGAGTTGTCCTATCCACTGGAAGTGGTTGAGGAGGGGCACTTGCGTTTTAAGTGGTCTAACTCAAAACATGATGTACAGATCGTCCGCCAGCCCTCAAAGTGGGCCCAAAACGGATGGTTGGGCACTGAGGGAATAACGGTGTGCAGCGGAATTGACACCACAATTTTATTAAATTCAGGGCTGATTGTGGCATATGCCTGAGGCCCAGCAAGTCATGTGGCCCCATTTGGGACCACAAATTGTAAGATGGGGTTGGAGCCATAGGCTGCCAAACCATCCATCAGCTCCTGGTGGAGCACTTCAGGGGGGGAGGTGGGTGGGCAGGCCAGCAAACTGAACCACCAAAGTGGTATCTGCTGGGAGCTGAGTCCGAGTTGTGGGGAGAGGGGTGTCCTGGAATACCAGGGGCACAGTTGTTGCAGTGGCAGCGTCAGCTTCACAGGTGAAGCCAAGGTCGAAATACCCCTTGTAGGGGCAGAAATCAACAAAGCTGGCAGGTGTCATCACCACCTGTGCCATTTCAATAATGGCTTGGTCATGGTATAGCTATAGTTTCCCATATTTGACCCTTAGGCTGTAGTGCATGTTGCTCTGGGGGAGCACTAGGGGGCAGCAAGGTACCACTTGGGTACAAGCAAGGTAGGCATCTAGGTCCTTGGGCGGAATGAATTGTCCCATAGGTTTGGAATGAATGGGTAAACCAGTCCTAGCGCATTTTCCTGCCAGATGGAGAATGGCGGGGGGAGTTTCACTACTGCCCCACACTGGAGCAGCCAGTGTAGAATCTGAGGTCATCAGAGCAAAACTACTACAGTTGAATTTGATTTGTATTATTAATTCATGTAATTTTGCTTAGAAAGTTATGCTGAGCAGAAAGAGAGTGCTAAAGTCTGTTTTTATTATGTGAATTATCATGGGAATTTATAGAGGAAATTTGGCACCCAAAACTCAGTTGCACCTCAGCCTTGAAATGGCAGCTGTTTCCATTGAATTACTCTTTGTCATCTCATCAGTAAAGGTCTTCCCCATCCTGGTTAGGATTTCTTTGTTGTACATCCAAAAGACCTAAAATAGAAAAAGTCAGAAAACATGTCCCTAATTTTTCCACTCAATCCCAGCAAACCATCCATATTTGACAAGTGAACTGCTTAGGTAATGGGTCTAGTTACCCATTATAGCAGGTTGTAAACCAACTGATCAATCCACTAATTTCAGGCAGCATCACTTGACTCTTAACTTGCTCCTTAAATTCTTAATTGGTCAGTGATGAAATCTGACCAATTATAATCAGTATACCTGATAGTTAATCATCAATCAACTATCAGATGTCCCCCATTTCATTGGCAACTCTGCCCAACAAGATCTTAAGCATTCACCCAGATTGATCCCTGATGGATCTGAACCAGGCAAATTATCTAAAATTCCCCAAACACTTAAAAATATTTGAGGTAGGTCGACCTTGGGACAAATATACCACACCAAGAATGTTTTCTAGCCAGTACAGGTTTTGAACTCAAAACCTGCACTAGGGGTGGAAGCAGTTTTACCCGCTTGGCTTTTCACCCTTAAAATTCCTCAAACACTATTAACCCAAAATTGGGATTAACTGATACCTAATTTACTTGCTATAGGAAATTTTTGTTTATAGTAAATCAATGGTAACCTAGACGGCTATAAAGGTTGGCAGAAATTTCAACAATTGGTCATCTTCCTTGCCTCTCCCACCTTTGGGAGATACCCCATCAAGACCTGAGCTTGCCCCCATTGCAGCCATTTGGTTTGCTATGAGGCCTTTGGTATGTTCTTGAACTTTTATTTCTCATACAAGAACCATAAGGAATCCCTTCTACAAGTGATCAGAACTGCTATGACATTGGCATTCTGGGCTTTTCACTAGTTTTTACACACCCATACTGGAAGCCCAGTCTTACTTTAATCAGCAGATTCCATGACACATGAGATAAGTGAAAAATGTATCAGTCTATGAACATTATCCCCACTCCAACCAACAAGCTGATTGCATGAAGTAATCTTGACCATGCTTTGAATATGGGGTCAAACTGCCAGAGTCAGTAAAAGAGGATTTTTCTGACCATTTGTGTTTTTCATATGGGTAGTATACCTAACTTAGTTGGATATTCACCTGATAATGTGCAGCAACAATGGTACCATCAGGTTCAATCTCAGCTATTTCACTTCAAGTAGTTTCTGCCATATCTTCATCTCCATTTCATCCATGATTGTGAATATTGGATTAAGTGATGGGTCAATTTGTTCTTCTTGGCTTGCTTTCAGGCCATACTCCCAATACTTTTAAGCACATACTTAATACTGTGATGTGGCAATCTCTTTGTTGGTTTAACTTAACAGTGTCTCCCCAAGATGCAACTACCAAATCATCACTTTTATTTTGTCATAATTTGGATAGATTAAGTTGAGCGTTTAATTGTTCCATTTAATTTGAGATTCTTGATAGTCATTTTCCTGGGTGGGATTTCTTGTAAAACTTGTAGGCTATGACTCCCAAGGGTTGATGCACTGTAAAGACAACAGCTGAAATAACCAATGTGACAGCCACCATCATTATTGATATAAATGAGTGTAGGACCTCTGCTGGTTGGAAGGTTCTTTGGGGATTGTCAGACTGCTGAAATATAAAATGTTCAGAAAATTTGGTGAAATTAAAGGTTTATTAAGGATAGCACAGAATAACCCAGCACTTTAACATCAGCAGAGTACTAGGTTCTTGTAGTTGAAGGGAGTGATGGGTGGGTTTGGGAAATATTTCTTATAACTGGACATGCAAATCCTCTTAAAAATGCTGGGACTTTTGTATCATGGCTCAGTTTTCATATTGCAGGTGGCTCAATTTGCAGTTTCTGTTGCTGAATTTTTTACTTCTGTTGGGGTTTTATCATACCAGCATATCTTGTAATTTTCCCAGCAAAATTTTCTTTCCCTCTTCAGGGATCATTACCAGATCAATTTATAGGCTGATATTCCTTTTGGGACTTTGGTCTTGATCTACCCAATTATGCTCAGATTTTGTCCCAGATTAATATAATTTTTGTGACTTAAGCTTTGGCCAAATCAAATTTCCTAGTAAAATCCTCCACTTCCTCACTTCAACTTTATTATAAAATTGAGATGAGGGGCCTCAGCAGAAACCTACCATTCATCAAGGGTGGGCCCTAAATCCACCAATTTTTTAATGGAAGGGCTCAGAGATATTCCCCTTTCTTTGATAGAAAGGGGTAAATCAACCAATTCAATTTTATGGGTGCAGCTGGAGTCCTTACAATAGCTAAATTTAGCTAGATGATTCAACCTATCAGAACTCTTGAAACTTTTTACCTTAATAGGGATTAATCTTTAGTATTTGGTTGACAACCGGTATGATAAATTCATGTAGTGACACTCTAATATGTTTTATCTAACCAGCCATCTTAAAAAATATTTTCATCTTAGAGGATTACAGGATATCCTAGTTGTTGATTGGTGAGTAAAGTATCTTCACCCTTTGGAACCCCCTCAGGTCTATAAAAGAGGGTTGTGTTCTCTTAGAGATAGCACTAAATCTAACTTAGTGGTGGGTGAACTTCCAAGTCAGTTTACTTATTCTGCTGGGGTTTGGTATAACCATATTAACAACATCCAAGCTATTCAGCTGAGGGCCAGAAGCAAACTTATTGCTCCGATCTGAACTATTCTACTAAGAATTAGACTAGGAGTTTTTAGTAATATGCAAACTATTTGCTACTAGGATATTCTTTTCAACTAATGGAGAATCCAATTGTCTGACAACTATTAATAGGCACCTAACTGGTGTTGTGAGAGCTCGGAAATCCCAAATTCATCGCAATGGGAGGCTTGGATGACACCTCAGATTTTGGGTTTATCTGGTGGCAGAGTTGTTGTTAGTAGGCTCGTGCAGCAGCGCATTTGGCCCAAAATATCTGAGATAGCAGGGTGGGGAAAAATCCTAAGAAACAATAACAAGAAAAGGTAGAGGTAGTATTTTTGTTACTCTATTGAAAATTGTGAGCTGGCTTTTATACCTGATCAATTGAAAATTTTAAAAAGGAAAGGATTTTCGGGGTCTCAAAGGAAAAGCAGCTAAAAATGAATAAATGGGCTAAAGGGATAGGACAAGGGAGGGGATATCCGCCGGTGAATTGGCGATCTCGGCGGTTTCACAACGCTGGCAATAAGAGTGAGCTTCAAATCGGTTAAACAATCGATGCTTCGAATCGAGGATCAAAATTTGGTTTTTGTTTGCTTTAAAGCATCTAGCGGATCATGAGTTGGCAGGTGGCGGCGGCGGCGAAAAATACAAAAAATTTTGGTGGCGATTTTCCGATAACGAGTTAGGAACCTAGATAGGAAGGGCCTAAATTACAAACCCGAATCACTCGAAAATGATAATTTTAGACCTGAGAACTTAGTTTGGCGTAATAAAAAGTATCAGCCGCCCATTTTTACCGATAAAAATTTGAGGATCCGAACCATCTCGAATCTGCTCGCTTATGCGATTAGTTCTCGCGCCGAGGTATCCACCGCCAGCACTTTAAAATTAAATCTTACCCATTATTTTATAACCTTTTATTGTCTCATAAGAGTTTTTAAACTGAAGATGAGTTTCAATAAGCTTTCCGTTTCCGATGTTGATTTCAAAGGCAAGCGAGCCCTTATCAGGTACGCCATCATCTTTGATTGCGCTAACTTGCCTAGAGTTGACTTCAATGTCCCTTTCGCTGATGGCAAGATTAGCAATAACCAAAGAATCGTTGCCGCTCTCCCCACCATCCAGTATGTCCTGGAGCAGGGTAGGCTTCACTTCCTCTGTTTGGTATGACCTTCTTTTTGTTAAGGTGCCAAGTCCGTCGTGCTCATGAGTCACTTGGGCCGCCCTAACGGTGAGAAAGTTCAAAAGTACACCCTCCAGCCCGTTGCCGAAGAGCTTTCCCAGCTTCTCGGAAAGAAGGTTCAGTTCCTCAACGACTGCGTTGGTCCTGAGGTTGAAAAGGCCTGTGCTGAGGCCACTGACGGTAATATTTAACCTAGATCGTTTTACTCAGAAAGCAGCTTGCCTATTATGTTACGCACTAGCGGTAGTTTTATCTTAGGATTGTTTACATATTTTGAATATCCAAGTTATTTTCACCTCTAACTCTTTGCTTACCTTTTATTTAGGCCAAGTCATCCTCCTTGAAAACCTTCGCTTTCATATTGAGGAAGAGGGTTCATCTAAGAATAAGGAGGGCAAGAAGGTAAACTGCTTACGAAGGCAAGCATATTGATGCGTGAGCGTTAGATCAAGGCGGACGCGACCAAGACGGCCGAATTCCGGGCCTCGCTTTCCAAACTCGGTGACATCTATGTCAACGATGCCTTTGGAACCGCCCATCGCGCCCACAGCTCAATGGTCGGCGTGGATCTTCCGTACAAAGTTTCGGGGTTTTTGATGAAGAAGGAGCTCGAGTTTTTCTCCAAGGCTCTGGATGCGCCCGAAAAGCCATTCCTGGCCATCCTCGGAGGGTAGTTTTTAATCTTAACCTGAGCTAAGTTTGTAGTGCCAAGGTGTCAGATAAGATCCAATTGATTGACAACCTGCTCGACAAAGTCAATGCCATGATCATTGCCGGTGGCATGTCGTTTACCTTTAAGAAGGTTTTGGATAATCTTAAGGTAGGCTAGGCGGTGGATTTACTCACAGCGCTTAGATTGGAACTTCGCTTTTCGACGAAGAAGGCTCCAAGATTGTCAACAGCCTTATGGAGAAGGCTAAGCGGAACAACGTGCAAATCTACCTTCCCGTTGATTTCGTCACCGCAGATAGATTCTCTAAGGATGCCCAGGTATTTTGCCACTTCGATTCAGCTGACGTTTTAGACGGGTTACGCCACAGATTCCGAAGGGATCCCCGACGACTGGATGGTAACCGGGTATGTTGGATCTTGCTTAATGTGTAGGGCTTAGATTGCGGTGAAAGGAGCGCGGACGTCTTTACCAAAGCTATCTTGCAGGCCAAAACCATCCTTTGGAACGGGTAAGCTGAATTGAAAGATTATAACCTTCTAGTCCCGCCGGCGTCTTTGAATTTGAGAAATTCGAAAAGGGTACCCGGACGCTTATGGATGCCGTCGTCAAGGCCACGACCATGGGAGCTACTTCCATTGTCGGTAGGTTCGCTTTGAGAGTTCACCTTCTGACCTTTAAAGGTGGAGGCGATACCGCCACTGCCGTAGCCAAGTGGGGCGCCGAAGATAAGATCTCTCATGTCTCCACTGGCGGTGGCGCCAGTCTGGAACTCCTTGAGGGCAAAGTTCTGCCGGGTGTCTCGGCCCTCTCCGACCGCAACTAGATACCTTTCCTTTCAAGCCCGGCTATAAATAGCATGTCACAATAAAATATTTTTTGGGTTCTGTTGCCTACACTCTTAACTTCTAAATCTACTGGTATTTAATTCCGCGTTTAGGCGTAATAACCTTGTTTTTATGAAATAGCTTTTTTCTAGTATCAACGTTCCGATATTACATTATTTTAGGAAACTTTGCTCAGTTGCTTAAGCCCTCCTGTTGTTTACTTATACCCAACCGGGTATTTGATGCCTTAGGGGGTGGATCCCCTTGCCTGGAATAAGTTTTTAGCCTTTGGCTCCGGCAACGCATTTTGGCTTGGGGTTTAAAGCCTCGTTGGATTCTAACGCGAAACTTGGCTCCAAATCGGTGGTTTCAAATGCGCCCCAAGGAATAAATCCTTCTTTCTCGAGAAAGCTTTAAATCGAACGTAATTTCGAGTTTAAATCCAAGCAAGTAAGGGTAAAAAAGTTTAAACGGGGGTGAGCGAACCAGCCGTGGACTATTAAATGTAGTTATCCCAAGCAACTCGGCAGGTCCGGTTTAAGGTTGGGACCAAAATCAACCATGGTCCGTAGTTGGCAGTGCACCTGATGGCAGCATATTTATCAAACCTGTATCGGTAAGATTGAGATGGCAATCGTTACACTCTATAATATATAGGGCATGCTACCTATAACCAGTCAAATTGTAAATGATTTTTATTAAACCACAGCTTAGAATTATTTACCCAGCTACCTAGAATGCATTGCAAGCTGCGATAAGCCGGCAAGGGGTGTAAGATAGTTATTCGGAAGCCTACACTAACAGCTTATAGCCCCTAAAACTAAGTGCCCATCTAGCCCCAAAGCAACAATCTTTAACACAGGCTTTATACTGGGATACTAGCCAGCGCATCATTTACAATATGGCTGAATATTTTAAGGTTTGTGATCAATTATCAGTACATATTTTAAAAGTCATTTGGTCTCCAGCACAGGTGATTTAATCCTGCTTTTGTGTTGAGGCCAAAGGATACAAAAAAGGGGCGCTATTCCAATACTAAAGTGCTAGCAATGAAGTTTAAACTTGAAGTTGATTATCTAAAGCAAAATAGCTATATTTCACTCTTCTCAGCATATACCACCGGGTAGTCGTATTTTATTATTTATAGTGAATCCCCAGCTGATTATAGTATGTGAATAACGCACTAGGTTATGTAAATATTATCTCATTATAAAATTGTAGTTCAAGGTCTAAGGCTCTTAAAAGCTGGAGATGGCAGAGAGATACTTAAAACTAACGCCCGATGTAAAGTTTCCAATAACTTTGATGTTACGGGAAGGATAACTTAGATCAGGTGGATTTAATTGTATAACTAATTAAAAATTTTAAGTTGGTATCTCATTTTCCCCAATTTAATAAGTTTGGTACTATCAAATCTAGGGAAGCCTAACTCAGATACAAAGATTATATTGACATATATTAAGTTAATCTAAGAGATAGGTATAATGTACATCTCGTATATGAGTATATAAAGTAGCATCCCTTTTTATACTTTAAAAGATCCACCCTGTTTTTAGCTACCATCCTAGAACTTCTGTATCGATCATGAAAGTATTCTTATAGTTGCCGAAACTGTATCCGGATATTTTGTTTAGCAGGTATACTTGAGGTATTGTAGCTAAATGATAGATCTTGATAAGTTCTGATGGCTTTAATTTTATTACCTTTATATGAGACTAGCGGAGTTACCCGTGCTTCGCTACGGTGTCTATAGAATTTCAGGTGATTCGAGTTGATTATTTAGATTTTATATATAGTTAAGCAATAATTACTCGGCTAAATCTAATTGCTCAATCGAAGCAACCAAAAAGACCAACTACTCAGCTAAAACTAACTGAACTTATCAAATCAGCCAATAACTAATCACCTCCAAAGCTAAACTGTATCCTATCGATTGGACCAAAAACCATCAACCACTCGGCCAAATAAAATAAACTTATCAAATCAATCAGATTCTAAATTATTTTAGCTTTTATATTGGTAGATAGCTATCAATAAGTTCAGAAACCATTAAACCTATTAAAAATTCCAACCTCCACCACTTAGCTAAAATCAATTAAGTTTGCCAAATTAATTAAACCATCAATCTCTCATCTGAAACTATTGAGCCTATTGAATCAACCAAAAAATAAACCACCACTCAGCAAAAACCAATTATTGAACTTACAAAGCAGCCAAAAACTACCAACTAAATATCAAAGCCTATGAAACTATTGAATTAAATGATTATGAAAATACACAGCCAAATTGCTATATAATTACCATTAGAAATATACGTTCTAGACCTTATATAGAACTGATGTTTAAATTTATATGATTATATTAAACAATTACTTATTAGCATTCCATTCCCAAACTTTATAGAATACTTGTGCTAAGTTTGGTGATTTTTGGTTATTTGCTCATGATAATGCATCTATATAAACAAAATAACATACTGATTCTTTTGTAAATAAAATTTAAGATTAATTCTTGTTGATACCCAGTTTACACAGATTTGTTTGTGGGCTTAAAGTTCATCTGATAATCTTATATTTTTTATATTTGTAGATGGTTATCGATAAAATTAAGTAATCAAATTATACTTAATCAATATAAATTTAACAACCATTCAGCCATACCCAATTAAACCTATCGAATTAACTAAACCACTAAACCACTTAGCTAAAACCATTAGATTAAAAATCAACCAATCACCAACCGCTTCGTAAACCAAAACTAAATGTATCGAAACAACCAAAATCACAACTACTTACCATAACCAATCAACTTTATTAAATCAACCAATCACTAACTTTATTTAAACTTTAAGCTTATTAATCAACACAAACCCACCAACTGCTCGACAAAACCATCTAAACTACCGAATCAACCGAATATCAAACTTCCTGGTCGTAACAATATACCGATTTCCATTAACAATATATAAAACTTTCACTTATTACATATAAAACTTTTTACTTTACTATGAAAATTAAAAATCGGGCTTCGAGGTGCACACGGAACCCCTCCCGTCCACCTATAGCTAAATTTTCAGAGCTCTACATGCTCTATTTTTGGCTGGGCATCGTGCACACACATGCACATTTGCTTTTATATATATAGATTACGCCAGGATTCGAACAACTGACCTTTTATAGAGTTGAAGTTTAGAGCCAAAAGCTGAGCCGATTATGCTAGAGGAGGTATTTTTAAAATCAATTGGACTTTTGATTCAAAGTTTTGATTTAGATAAACTTGTTGAATACCCGAATGACAACTAACCACTTAAACCCATTTAAAATATCAAATCAGCTGAATATCAAACTGCTCAGCTGTAACAATATAGCGAATACCATCGAAGTATATATAGGACTTTCACTTGTTACATATAAAACTTTTATTTTTTACTATTAAAATAATATTTTTTAATATTTATTCTGCTATTTGGGGTGGAGACAAATCCTACAAAGCAAAGATAATAAAAATTGGTCCAGCTGTTCTTGAGTTATAAATGATGTAACTAACATGACTTTGTTTTAGCTTTTCTTTCTTGTAACAATCACTTTAGTTACTATGATTCGATTTGAACAGCAAATTTGGATAATCATACACAGGAGAGATGGGTGACTTTATCAATAAAAATAATACAACATGGGTGAGCATCGCAGCGAGCGGTGCGCTTAACAGTGCAACTAAGGGCAAGGAATGCCCTGGAGGGGGACCAGGAACCCAATCCGCAAAGAAATTGCAAACCCAGACACCATCTGGGTTTATGGTATTCACTGTAAAGCACGTACAATATATGTATATTCAGTTCAACCAACCCTTGTCAAAGGCGAAGCATGGGATCAGACTCTTCCTTGGGGATAAGTCACTAACCCTGTGGGAGAAAACATGTGAGGCACAGCCCTCACTTTTCCCTCATGCGGTGTACATAGCCACCAACAACATGGGCCATGGCTGGATCAATATTGGTTTCAAAACAGCTGATGAAGCTGATGCCACAGCAAAAGTCTGTGTAGAAATTGCCCTCCCAGAGGGCAAAAAAATTGTGCGCACCGTACGCACCAGATGGAACAAAGCAAAAACTTTGTTCATCTCTTTTGACTCACTCCCCACCAACCTTCCTTGTAAGGTAATCAAGGAAGAGCTCTGCAAAGGTCTTGTGGCCTACAGAGAAATTCAGCAACTCAAATTACAGCAATTTTGCCTGATACCTAACCTGTGCATGGCAAAGCTATCACCATAATCAACCCCTTCCCAGAAGTGGAAGAGGACTTATCCAGAATTCCCTACACAGCAGAATTTCACTTCACAGATGGGGGCCAGTCAGCTGTATTCTGAGTTACACCAGAATGTGCACCACCCATTTGCAACCACTGTGGCTCACTGGGACACAAGGAATATGTATGCCCTATGAAAGAGGGCTTAATAGAAAATAATTATTGTGAGGAAGCAATGGACAAAGATAATGAAAACTTTGCCAAAATAACTGATGGTCACCACCTATTCCACTGGGGAGAAGATGGACTATACTCCATTGTGGACCCAGTTATATGCAAAGAATTTAAAGCAGCATAAAAAGCCTGTAAGAGAGCAGCAGCCAAAGTGGCAGTATATGCAGAGTCTGCCATTAACCCTGGATAAATTTGGGAGGATATTTTGGATATTCACTGAGCCAACCAAACAGAATAATATGTCCAGGTCAAAAATTTTCACAGTAACCTGACTGAATCACAAAGCAATATCAGTTATGCACATACTGAGGAACAATGCAACCACAATTTGGGTAAAATTGTAGTGCACAATTCACCAAAGTCAAACCTCAAAAATATAGAATTTAATCAACAATCTGTATCAAATCAACACAAGACCTGTGCAGGAAAGGTTGATACAAATGTAAAAAACTATAATTCCTGTGAAGGATTGAGTTAGATCAAGGGAACCAACAATGTCAGTGAAAGAGTTGGAGTATAGATGTGGAGCATGGCCAAAATGAGCCATGGTGGGATAGGGTCAGAGGGCCCTCCCAACTGCTCCTGAGGCGCTGCAGGCACCTCAGTGTCAATAGGGATGCTAAACATCGCAGGAGCCAGGGCTCATACATCCCAAGCCAAAAAGCTGGAATTCCTGCAAAAACCTCTTGTAGACATCTTGGCCATCCAAGAAACCCACTGTCTACAAAGGGAAGAAGGATCCTGGTCAACCAGGGTCACACCATCACAATCAGTATGGATGCCTCACTGTGGGGTGATCATCCAAAACAACAAAAAATTTAAAATTACAAATTCGTCATCACACCTACATGGTCGAGTCCTGGTAGCAACAAACACATGCCAAGAGGAAATAATTTTGATAGCATGTGTCTATGCACCATGCACTGCAACTGAGAGAAAACAATTTTTTGAAAATATTCCTACTCTCACTCTCCCACCAGATACCATTTTGAAAGAAAATTTCAACTGCTGGGATAACCCCAATATGGATCAATGGCCTAATCCCAGGGGAAACCCACTTGAACACATTGAATTCCACACAATGAAGGCATCTATTGGCCTACAGGATGCTCTCCCCCCAATTCACCACTCCTTCCCCACATGACATGGCCCAACATACATGAGGGAGTGCTCACATTGATGAGTTGCATTGACCACATCCTCATCCCACAATCCCACCACTCAAGAATCTCCAAATTTACAACAAAAAAGATCAATTTTTCTGACCACCAATTGGTTATGGTACAATTAGTGCCAACCCAATCCCACACACAGTTGTCACCTTGGAGAAAGCTTCACCCAGAAAATATAAGATTGCCCAAGATATCTGACTGGGTTGAAAATGAGGCTACAAACCCAGAATTCACAGCCTCATTTACTTTGGATCCCATCAGAACATGGAAAAATTTTAAAAAAGATTTAATCAACAAAACCTGACATATTGCATCATGTAAGTACACCGCAGACATGGCCACAATCAAGCGTACCTTGGCAGAACTAGAACACCTGGAGATAAATACCCCAAGGTCTGGCTATAGCCCCAACTGGGGACGCAAATGGGCAGAAATATCTGCCCGACTTAACAATCTCATCTTTGAACAAAAACATAGAATCAAAGTATCAAACAAAGGTAAGTTTATAAAGGAAGGCGAAACCTGTTCAACATACTTTTTCCACCAATTCCACTCCCGTGGAAACCAGCCCATGTGCACACAGGTCTGCAAGACCAACGGCACCGTGGCAACTGACCCTGAGGAGGTCAAGGCGGAAGTACACCATTATTACACCAAATTATATTGCAAAATGCCAAAAGATTCACAAAAAATTAAAGAATTTATACAAACTGCCAAGATACAAAGTACACTACCAAATTACAACATACTATCCCTAATTACACGGGAGGAGATATGGGAGACAATTTTCAGTGCACCACGTAGGAAATGTCCAGGGCCTGATGGGATACCCTACAGATTTTACAAAAAATATTTTCAACAAATCGCCCCCCTCCTATTGGCGTCTATGAACCAGTGCTTGTTGGAAACACGCCTACTACCAGGAGGCCATGAATCCTACATTATAATTTTGTATAAAAAGGGTGACAAGTTGGACCTGGCCAACTGGCGCCCAATTGCACTCTCCAACACTGACACAAAAATTCTAACAGAAATTTTAGCAGCCAGATTAGGCGCAATTGCCTCTGACGTCCTATCACCCAATTAGTTTGGGTTTATACCAGGGCGTTCAATCTGGAACAACATTCACCCTGTTGCAAACACTTGCCAATCCAAAGAAACTGGTGCCCTGATCTTCTTGGATCAGGAAAAGGCGTATGACCGTGTTAGCTGGCCACACCTAAAAGAATGTCTACATGCCTTCAAACTCCCACCAAGATTCATAAAATGGGCGATGCTCCTAACAGAATCTGCAACCATGGCTGTATGCGGCCCTGGATTCCTAACAAACAAGATTAAACCACACAGAGGGATCAAACAAGGGGATCTCCTCAGCCCACTGCTAAACAATTTCAGCTTTGACCCAATCCTCCAAGTAACTGACTCACGTCTTATGGGGATAACCACACAAGGACAACCAACAGTCAAGATACTGGCCTTTGCGGATGACTGCGTCGCAGGTATACCAAACAATGAAGATGCCTGACAGCTGGAACGCACTCTAGAGGAATACTCCAAGGTGAGCAATGCATCGCTCAACAAAAGAAAGACAGAAATCATCCTCTTAGGAAAATACACAAACAACTGGGCCACAACATCAGAACCTCATACCAACACACGAAGAAAAAACCCAATCATTTTACCCTTTGCAACACCTCCCACCACCACTCCTTTCCAACACCTTGGAATTTGGCTAGAATCAGGGGGATATGCTAAAGAGATAATGGAAAGTAACCTGCTACAACAGGTATCCAAACGCGTCGCCTCCTTTAATGGAAGAACCCTAAGACTAACAGGACGAGTTACAGTTGCTGACTCGCTCATCCTCCCAATACTATGGTACCCAGCCCACGCAATCGCCTTCTCACCTACCTTTGTAACTTTAATCCGCGCACCTATCCAGGGCTGGCTGTGGCCCAGCTCTCACCCTCATATATGGATGTAAACACTATTTGGCCCACGCTCAAGTGGAGGCATGGGACTAATAGATTTTAAGAGCCACGCCAATCACATCCTAGGTACCTGGATAAAGGAAGTCCTTGCACCAGACCTCCCGCAACAACATTGGTCCAGAGCAGCAAGGACTAACTTTGCACAGGCGCTCAAATTAACAACCCACATAGCCCACCCAGACTACTTACATACCTTGCCAAACACCCTACTGCAATGGGTCCGCATGGAACCTCCCCTCATTTCAAACATATCCTCCAAACTATCCGCTGTATGGGAAAGACCATAGAGAACATGGGTACTATACAGGGAAGGGGACGACCCAGCCCCCAATTCAAATTAAGAAACCCAGAAAACCACCCCCAGAGAGATATACTCGCAACAACCCCAAGCATAGCTAGGATAGAATACCTAGATATGTTGGACATTCCCTATGATTTAACCACACAGAAGTCAGTGTGGAAAATGACTCACTACTCACTCCTACAGCTGAGTATAAGAGCAAACACCTGGCGCTGTCTGAGAAGGACTTATAGGACGGCGGACCATTTCAACTCCCTCCACAAAACATGTGCAATATGTGGAGGGGAGGGATCCCTACATCACCGCCTAGAAACATGCCCCCCAATTAAAGCTATATGGCAGGAAGTTGCACGCCTGCTTAAGATCCAAAACAAACAGCAATTCTTGATATCAAAGAGCATCTTTGTGCTCCAAATTGAGTCACCAATCCCATCTACCCTCTGCTCCCTAATAATACCCATTGCAATGTGGACAATCCACACAATTGCATTAGATGCGTTCAAGGGCACGGTCCCAACCATTCATGGGGTTATTAACATATTCCATGTCCACTTACTGGAGCACTTCCAAGCCTGGCTCTATGGATATATGAGACCAAGGCAAAAAGCGCTCATAGAATCATGGTTCCCACTCTGGTTCCTCCACACAAACCCTTTCCTTCACACCTGCTCCATAGCAGGGGAAACCCCCTTGGAGTAGTTCACCTACCCCCATACCTGGTAGTCCCGCTGGAATCAGGGGTAACTTGAGTACCCTGGGGTGCCCAATTTTATATTTGTAGGTTATTTCCTTAGTTTTATATATATTTGGTAATGTCCATCCCCTGGTCGGCTTACCTCAATTAAATGAACATGACTTTGTTTTATATAAATAGAAGATGCTTATAGAATGAAAGCCCAATTATGTGTTATGCCTTAGTGATGTAGCCCTTTAGTCCTCTACATCTGCCAAAAAGTTGAGTTTTTAACAACTTTCAATTAAGTATGTAAATGATAAGCTAGATTGTTTCCATTGGCTAAGCAACAATACTCATCCATAAAATTATCTAGAAGCAAACTTCACTAAAACTGATATAAAAATTATAAATTAAAATCTGCACAACAGTGCTAAGTTGCCTTATCTTGGCAATTAAAGCAGCACAAACCACATGCAACTTTATTAAAACTATACTGGAGTCAAGCCTTCCCAAGTTGCTTATAAAAGCAAATTTTGCTCAAGAAATTTATCCATTAAGCTTTAATTCCCAAGCCAAGCAAATTATGAAGGCCTAATGCCTATCAATGCATCCACATTTTATTGCAACCCAAAAGGGCACTTTACTCTTGTAAGCTCAACAAAGCCTCTCTTCAAATTTATAAAGTTGAAACCTTATTTACACCTGATACTTATTAAATTGATATCATCACCTATCCTTTAAGTAGATGAAATTTAAGTAGGGGAATGTTTATAGATGTGTTGGGGTTGTTTAATGCCCCAAACTGAGATTGCAATTAGTAAGGTGGTCCAATGAGTTCCTGGCCCATCATAATGCTGGGTGTGGAGGTTTACCAGGATTTATCTTCCTTTCCCATTGATTTCCCCATTTCCCTATTACTTGATGCAGGTTCACCCCAGGGCAGCCCACTCTAAATTTAAACATCATCTAAGTAACAGCAGCAAGTGAGCTATCAATGACCTTTATATGTATTCTCAATATGCATAGGTTTATCCCTCAATGACTATGGTGTAAAATATTCCTTAAACCAACTGATCCCCACTTAGGTTTTGTGCCATAGCTGGAAAATGATATCATAATTGGGACCAATGTTAAGGACAAAGCTTCATGTCAGGAGGCTAAGAAGGTGAAGTTGGGGGTGGAAGGCGAGTCAGTAAGGGCGTATGGCTACCAACCTGAAGGTTGTGGGTTTGATTCCTGCCCTTTGCACATCGATCGGGGTACCAGCCAAAGGAAGCTATTGGCGGTTAGTAGGTCTAATAACACGAAAACCTTACCCATGATGTAACCAGAAAAATTTGAGTCCCAATCCAGAGGTGGAAAAACTTTCTTCGACGGAGTTGACCCTGTTCAGGTTTCATTTCATTTCTTTCTTTTGGTAATGCCTGTCCCCTGGTTGGCTTGCCTCAGTTAAATAAAAGAAGGTGAAGTTGGTAAACCTTCCTGACCTCAAGCATACCATAGATCAACGCTGGGATAAAGTAAAGTATGCCCAAGTTAGTCCTAAGGATGCAAGAGAAGTTTGGCCCTGTATAACAGCAGGTGCATTAAAACAAACAAGCTTTGCAATGAACAAAAATGGTTTGCTTCAGTTTATAGGTGAATGGGGTCTCAAAACCCATTCAGTTTTTGAAATTTCCAGCTCAGGTCAGCCACTCCTACAATCAATTACCCAAGTTCAGTCAATAACCAAGTACAGTTTATTGCCCAATGGAAGTGTGCGCCTATTGGTGAACCTCAGCTTAAACCCACTTCCTTCAATTGATTGTTTTCCTAAATTCCCTTAAATTCCTCATGTTGAGACCAATCTCTCCTATTGGTTAACTTCCTTCATAATAAACCACTTCGCTAGTACACCATTTTTTATATATTTATGTTATATTTGATGATCCTGTGCGTGGACCTCTTCTTGGAGGTCTCACACAACATTAACTATATAGTTTTGACTATGATAAATATATCTGCCCATTCACCATTGGGCTGCCCAGGTTCCCTCCAGTTTAAGCACCTATACCTTACCACTCTGTGCACCGTGTTGCTCCTTTTTGGTTACTCTCTCTAATGATAACCATACTCAATCTAAGTTAATCTGGCTCAAGCACCCTCCGCTGGGCTCTAGTAATTATTTTTCTAATGACTAGGTCCATGGCGTTGACCCTATGCACCATGCACTACCACACTGGGAATGGGAGAATTATAGACACTCTCCTTACATTAGTTGACCAACTCATAAATTTTACATGCATGAACTTTTACTGTGTGGGACTTTTGCAAAGTACAAACAGTGTGCAACAGTTGATGGCCACAGCCGTGGTGGGGCTCACTACTGTTTTTGCATTTCTCTGAGGGTTGGAGCAGTCCAGTGTTATTTTCACTACCTTAACTGGAAGGTACTCACCCTTCCTGCCCATATCTGGTGGATATGGTCACTTCACAATCCAAGAGTCGTGATTCCCTGATTTTCCGCTGAATTTAATAAAATTAACACAAGAAAATCGTTTATCCTTTGGCACCACATTCAGATGGTGCAGGCAGGTTCATTGACAAATGGCCTGATGGTGTTGGTCTTATATAATGTCATACAACCCATTTCCAAAATGGGGTTAGGATTGTTCACGACCCAAAACATGTTTTATAATGACACTTCCACATATACTACTGAGCCATGTCTCTTCCCATATGGCTTAGATTTGGACTCCATTCCAGTATATAGAATTATCCATGAGGACCCCCACTTGTCCTCTACCATGATCATCTAAACCCAGGACGTGGAGAAGAAGTTATAATTACAATATAAAACTGTTTATGAAGTTGCTGAAGATATGGTGGGATATGTTGCCTCAGTAATAAGTGTGACTAACTTTCCCTCCCCATTTTTTGATACAAACATGCACCCAGGGTGTGTACATCCCTGAAGCAAAGTTTAGTGATGAAGGGTTGCCTTTTTTTGCTTTTAGTAAAGATCATTCAGATTATTTTATACTGACTGCTACCCTTTCATCCCCTTCAGGGAAAATCAGCACCACTATTTTGGTGGATACTGGAGCCTCTGAGAATTTTATGGACCAAAACCTAGCTGACTACCTTGACCTGAGTTACATACCAGGTGGTATGGCTAAAGGAAAGGCTTCTCAAGGTATTCCCACGATGAAAACCATGGGATAGTTGACTATCAAGTTGGCACCTATCATTTCTCTCACCACTTCAAAGCTATCAAAAATCTCTTGTACCCCATCATTTTGGGTGTAGAGTGGTGGCGAAAGTTTGACGTCAGAACCAATTTGAAAGAAAATTTTTTGTCCTTAATTTTGAATAATGGTCATATATTTTTGTCCCTTTGTCTGAGGCTACTTATCAGGGCGATCTTCCCCACTGGCCCAATATTTACCCTCACAGTCTTGCCCCGTTGCTGAATCCCTCTGTGGAGGTTCCTCTACTTTCCTGTTTGGAGGGGTTGATATCTTTGTTTGATGCGGCTTCAGCTAATGCACTACCAAATCATTCAGAGTTTGATTGTGAGTTTAATCTCATTGTGGATCTGGTGAGTATATCTTCCCTTTTTACCCATTAGCTGTCAGGGAGGAAGAGGCCTTAGATGTGTGGGTTAGGAGCAGTTAGCCAAGGGTGCTATTTTTCAGCGAATCTCCCCTGCATGTTCCCCACTTCTCTTTGTTGAGAAGACCGATGGTACCTTATGCCCTTGCATAAATTATAGGAACCAAATAACGCTACTGTACCAGATCTCCATCCTATCTCCTTGGATGCACAGATTGCACGCTATGTGGAGAAGGCTAAAGTCTTCTCCAATTTGGATTGCCTCAATGCGTTCAATAAGATCTTTATTAAGAAGGGACAGGAGTGTTTAACCACATTCCATACCAGAAAAGGGATTTTCCAGTTTTGGGTCATGCCCTTTGGGCTTAAGAATGCTCCTGCTATCTTTCAACGCCATATTGATGCGGATTTGGAGGACCTGCTGGGGGTATGTGAAGTTGCCTACATGGATTTTCTGGTGTTTTCCCCTGATCATGAGTCTCATGTAGTACACCTTTGGCAAGTGGTGGAGAGGTTAAGAGCAGCCTGTCTTAAACTAAAGTTCAGCAAGTATGAACTTTTCTAGGTCCCAGCTCACTTTTCTGGGCAACATCATGTTTGACCAAGGACATATGATAACTCCAGACAAGAATAAGGAAATTAGTGAGTGGCCCTATCCAACTTCAGTCAAGGAATTGAGGAGTTTTTGGGGACGTTTACATTCCTCAAGGGGTTCAAACCCAATCTTTCTGAGGTGGCAGCGCCCTTGTGTAAGGGCAGTGGTGAATAAATGCTTCAGTGGTCCCCGTTCTAGAGGATGCTTTCCAAGCTGTAAAATGCACCCTGTTGTCCACGTCTGTCCTTTGCCATGTCGACCCTTCAAAAGAGTTCATTGTGTCTACTGATGCCTCCAACTTTGTAATAGTGGCTGCCATATTACAAGTAGGCGAAGCTGGTATAGAGCATCGGGTAAAATATTTTTCTAGGAAAATCTCTTTGCCTGAGTTAAACTACGTTGTTTATGACAAAGAGTTACTAGCAGTGGTGGAGGCGCTGACTTATTGGCGTCATCAATTGTATGGCTCATCCCAACCTTTCCACGTCCATACAGATCACCATGCCTTACTTTACTACCGCGTTCCTCATGTCTTAACTCCACAGCAGAACCATTGGCATGAGACCCTTGCTCAATTTGCATTTTCTTATGAGTTCACCAAGGGCAATGAGAATGGGTTGGCGGATGCTTTGAGCCGCAATCCTGCATTAGCTTCTGATTCAAAGGAGGTAGAGGTTCATTACACTCAGGTGATGATTATGCTGAGTAAGATTTTGTCTCAACTTCCCTCTTATGGGCAACAGGCCAGCGCTTGCACCTCTGGAAAATGTGGAGGAATATAGTATGTTCAGAAAGGTAGTCATTTCTCAGTTGTTATCAGTTTAAGAAGCTATGGTACTTGCTAAGAGCGTTCTGAATAAAGAGAATCTAACCAAGGGTTATCATGTAAAGGATGAGATGGTGTGGTTTCAGGGGCGCATATGGGTTCCTGCTGGACCACTTCATCTGAAAATCATCTGGAACTATCATGATGGAATCATCATTGGCCATCCTGGAAAAGCAAAGACTTTAGAGTTAATGTGACGCACACACAATTGAAAAGGTTTACCTTCTCAGGTGGAACAGTATTGTAAAGAGTTCTTGATCTGCAATCAAATGAAACCAAATTAACAACCTTTAACAAAGTTGTTGGACTGGTTCAAGAGGCTGAAAGGCCTTGGATTTCCCTATTAGTGGGTTTCATTGTGGAATTACCTGTTTCTTATGGTTATGACGCCATCATGGTGATGGTGGACCATTTCATTAAGTTCATCACTTTATCCTTGCAGAACAACAATAACCATGGCTGAGATGGCTAGGCTCTTCGTCACTCATGTGTTTGCGTTTCCTGGGGTCCCCCAAGAAATTATTAGTGATTGGGGACCCCAGTTTACCTTCATCTTTTAGATAGAGTTGTGCAAGACTCTTCAGATTCGCCCCTGCCATTCAACCGCCTATCATCCCCAATCATATGGGCAGACTGAACGAGTGAACCAGTGCTTAGAACAGTTTCTGTGGTATTACACTGCCGCGGATCATTCAGATTGGGTCTGTGAGAAATTGAGGATTGGCTTGCTTATTAATGTATTCCTGTTTCAATAGTTGGAAAGAATTTTGGCCAATAAATCCTTAAATTATGCTCTGTATCTTATGGTAGTCCCAAACGTACAGAAGCTCACAAAGCTAAACAACAATAAATGACTCTTCTGGTCTTCTTTTAGGTATATTTTCCCTCTATAATCTGGAACTCTCCAGATACAGGTAGTTATAACAAGCTCCCCTAAATGCTTGTCTACACTTCTTAATATGAAGGTCATATTAAGAAGACAATATAAGATGAAAATATGAATATATGGAATGATGATGCTTTATTTTAGGGCCAGGCGCTGATATTTTATACCTCTAGGGCATCTCCTGGCCATACTCATCTATTATATAAGTTCATTAAACCATACCAATCCGCTTAGGATTATGGCAGTGACTATTAAAATATACCCAAGTTAATTTGGCCCTTGAATTAACTAAATTTACAATTATTTCTGTCCAATTGGAAGCACTACTACTCTCATAATTGGGAAGATTATTAAGCTTAATATTAGCATCTCAATGGTGTATATTCGCCTCTCAATCAGTCTGATTACATTTCATCATACAGCTGAAAAATACAACAAATGGGGAGAATAAAAATATAGGGTTTGACAGGGGTGGAAGGCGAGTCGGTAGGGTGTATGGCTACCAACCTGAAGGTTGTGGGTTTGATTCCCACCCTTTACACATCGATTGAGGTGCCAGTCAAAGGAAGCTATTGGCGGTTAGTAGGTCTAATAACATGAAAACCTTACCCATGATGTAACCAGAAAAATTTGAGTCCCGATCCAGAGGTGGAAAAACTTTCTTTGATGGAGTTGACCCTGTTCAGGTTTCATGTTGTTTCTTTCTTTCATTCTTTTCTTTTGGTAATGCCTGTCCCCTGGTCAGCTTGTCTTGGTTAGATAAAGATAAAAATAAAAAATATAGGGTTTGACCAATTTTTCCCTTCTCTCTGCTCGGCGTAACTTTCTGAGCAAATTAATTTTGGTAAATTAAAAGCAAACACTTAATTGCACTAAAGTCTTGCTTCAATTCATTGGATCCCCCACCAACTGTCCCATCATGGGGCAGTGGCGAAACCCTCCCCTCCATTTTCCATCTGACAGGATAATGCATTCAGACTGGCTCACCCAGTCATTCCAAACCCTTGGGGTGGTTTTTTCCTCCTAAGGATCTCGATGCCCATCTCGCTAAACCCAAATGGTGCTCCGCTGCCCCTGGTGCTCCCTCAGAGCAACATGCATTTTGGCCTTAGGGTCGAATATGAAAAATTCTTCCCCTACAATGACCAAGCCATTATCAAAATGGCTCAGGTGGTGATGACACCAGTCTGTTTCATAGACTTCTGCCCCTATAAGGGGTACTTTGATCTCAGCTTTCCCTGTGAAGCCAATGCAGCCACTGCAGCAACAGTGCCATTATTTTTTAATAATAATCCCCTCCCAACAACTCAGACCCAGCTCCCAACAGACACCACCTTGGTGGTCCAGTTCTCTTGTTTGCCCACCCACCTCCCCCCAAAGTTCTCCACTAGGAGCTGATGGAAGGTTTGGCAGCCTACGGCGCCAACCCCATCTTGCAATTTGTGGTCCCAAATGGGGCCACACGCCTCGCTGGGCCTTGGGCATATGCCACAATCAGCCCTGAATTTACAAAAATTTCTTTAGCAATTCCCCCTTGTGCCACCATCCCATCTGCCCCCAACCATCCGTTATGGGACCGCGTTGAGGGCGGATGGACGATTTTTCCATTCTGTTTCAAGTTAGACCACTCAAAACATAAATGCCCATACTCAGAAACTTTCACCAATGCTGAAAGTTTGCCCGATGCCCACCAATCTGCCACCCACCCCGCGCCAACTCTGACATGGGGTACAATCCTACTTTCCCCTCCTCCAATGCCTGATGCTGCCGCTGCACTTTCAGCCACCAATCAGCACCCACCTTGCCCCAATGCCACAGATAATTCATCCAACCAAATATCAGATTGGATCCCAAATCGATCCCATGCATCTGCAAATGAATTGAACAAACCTCAACTGTATGCTGATTCCACAATCCAACTCAACCAAAATCCATGGGAATTATTGGATTAAATTGACAAATCAGGTAACGTAATTAAAGAACTGACGCTGCAACTCGAGTGGCTCTGTAACGCAGAATGGGATGCAAAATTCCCACCACAGAAATATGTCCCACAATCTAACAAAAACCATTCTACAGCGACCACCAGCTTGCAGTAGAAGCAGCCGCTACACCAGATTGCCGCCCGCTTCACAAAGCTTCCATTAAATCTGTGGCTGCGCTCACAGGAGGAAGTCCACCTCCCATCATACCCATAAATCTTACTCCACAAAGTAAGATCAACATAAAAACTTTACACAAAAACGTCACTGAAGCCATCCAGAACATGGCAACAGTAGCACAGAATCTGGAAGCAAAAATAACCTGAACCAACATTGCCACATTTGTTAAATTCCCAAACACCCGCCTCAAAGCTGAAGATGCTTTGGGCAAATACATCTTTGGTATAATGATGGCTGGCAACTATTCGGAAGTTCCAGTCATCAAGAATATCAAACCCCATGCCGCTGATGCCCCCACACCCTTACTATCTGCCTTAACACGCACCCTACTCTGGAATGATATGGATGCGGCCAAAGATGAGCCCCCCAATCCCCCCTCCCCATCCACCATGGAGGGATAGCAGTATTCACTACCCACCTGTTTGGATATTTTATTAGGTACAATTCAATTGACCCGTCCATTTTGGGCGTTTCATTTGAATTGTTAGTTTTACTTTATTATGATTTTAGTTTTATTCAGTAATGTCCGTCCCCTGGTCAGCTTACCTCGGTTAAATAAAATAAAAAGTTAGGGTTTGAATTATGATGCACCCCTAATTGGGATGTCAGCAGGCCTTTCAATAGTACTAGGTACTCCCTATTTGATCTGTCCATGTGAAAGTACTATTGTACTAATTATGGTAATTGACATGTTAAAATAGAACTCATTAATCGTTTTTGCATTAAATTTTGAAAATGCAATTAGGTTTGTGCCATAAATTCACTTGATTCACCCAAGTGGATCCCATTATTAGCCATAATGATATTATATCATAGCTATTATTAGCTACAATAATTGGGTCATTTAGAGCAAGCAAGGCAGTTTTGAGGTGAATCAATTTATCAGATTATGTAGATAAATTGGGAAGGATCAAAGAGTCCATAAATGGGAGTAAACTATTTGCCTTGATGTTTTTTTAAAGTGTTTATTTTTGAGTCAACCATCAAAATCTAACAGTCCCTCACCTTCCTATAGCCCAATTTAGCTACAACAACACTTTGCATTCTTTGATTGGTTGTTCCCCATTTTTCACCAACCATGGTTTTAACCCCACCTTTAACATGGAGCCCAGCTGTGGATCTAAAGTTGAAGCAGTGGTGGAATTTTACAAGACTATCAAGAAAGTACACTAGGGGGTTCTCACACGTTTGGAGGCAGCAATGCAAGTATATAAGGAGGACGCTGATGGTAAGTGATGAGTGGGTTTAGCGTACAAAGAAGGGGATCTAGTGATACTTGATGCTCATAAAATCACTATCAAGCATCCATGAAAAAATCTAGGACCAAAGAGGATTGGTCCATATCGCGTTGTTAGAAAGGTGGGCCACACCTCATACCAGTTAGATCTTCCCTCTTCGTTTCATATTTTTTCAGTCTTTTCATGAGAGAAAATTTGATGTTGTTTATGGCACCTCACCAGAGACTCCAAAGGCTTATCTTATATGTGGCGCCAGAGTGGGAAGTGGAGGAAATAGTAGCTCCTGCTAGTTAAAAGAAGGCTTGAGTACCTGGTATCTTGGAAGGATTTGATGCAGCAAAAACAGTTGGATACCAGTGCTTGACTGCACACATGACCAAGATCTGATTGACATTTTCCACAAGCGTTTTCCCAAGGCTGATGGATCTCAGTCAAAGAAAACCATTGCCCCAATGAAGTTGGCCCCCTACCACAGGAACTTTTCGCTGGCACAAGCCCCTGAAGGGGCGTGGAGCTCTAAAAGGAGGAGTGGGCAATGTCATGGTTGGAAAATGACATCATAATTGGGACCAACGTTAAGGACAAAGCAGCATGTCAGGAGGCCAAGAAGGTGAAGCTGGCAGGCCTCCCTGACCTCAAGCTTACCATAAATCAATGATGGGTTAAGGCAAAGTATTCTCAGGTTGATCCTAAGGATGCAAGAGAAGTTCTCCCTGTATAACATCAGGTGCATTAAAACAAACTACTTTGCAATGAACAAAATGGTTCAATATGGTTTTTAGATGAACGGGGTCTTAAAACCTGTTTGGTTAAAAAATAACCAGCTCAGGTCAGCCACTCCTACAATCAATTACCCAAGTTCAGTCAATTATAAAGTGCAGCTTATAGACCAATGGAAGTGTGCGCCTATTGGTGAACTTCGGCTTAAACCACTTCCTTCAATTGATTGTTTTTCATATTCTTTAAATTCCTCATTCTCTGACCAATCTCTCCAATTGGTTGACTTCCCTCATATTAAACCCCTTCGCTAGTAGACTGGTTTTTTATATCTTTATGTTATCTTTGACAATCCTATGCACAGACCTCTTCAAGGAGGTCTTGAGCAACATTAACCATTTAGGTTTGACTATGATAAATATATCCGCCCATGTACTGTTGGGCCGCCCAGGTTCCCTCCAACCTAGGGTGTCTATACCTTACCACTCTGTGCACCGTGTTGCTCCTTTTTGGTTACTCCTTCTAATAATAATCATAATCAACCTAAGTTATTCTTGCTCAAGCACCCTCCTCTGGGCTCTAGTAACTCTTGTACTAATGAGTAGTTCCCTGGCGTTGGCCCTGTGCAGCATGCACTACCATACTGGGAACAGGAGGCTATAGAAACTCTCCTTACATTTTGATTCACCCTATATTTCTAGATGCTGAGGTTTTTCTTGAAAGTAAAAATACATATCAACAATTTTAATATATATTATCTTAGATCCACAATTCATTTTATGTAAATTATAACAGTCCCAACCTGTCTTACTAAACTAAGCTCCTAAAATTAGCCTTCATGCCATCATGGAAACATGACCTTTGGCGGTTACAGAAAAAGAAAAAGGGATGTAAGGCTTAACTTTAATGTACTTGGCTCCTTCCAATGAGCCACAAATGAATTGGGAATTAAGACACAATTCAATGACCAAAGGGGGACATGGTTCCTGAGACCATTCTTCTAACGTGTGTGCTACAGGCGCTGTGGATGAACACCCCTTGGAGGACAGTTGCAAGTATGATTACCCCAAGCAACATGCTCTGAAAAAAAACATGGTGTATAGGGAAGCAATAGCCTTCCCACAACGCAACCTAAAAATCTATCTTCTGTTTGTATAGGCCAAAAATGGCCACTGTTATACTAATATACAAATATAAACCTCAGAAGTCAATAATAAAATAAAGAAGGCTTAAGAATGGCTTTATTGGATATTTAATCGGTAAGTTGGTAGAAAATGAAGCTGAAGAACTTCCTGTTTCCTGGTCCCTTTCCTTATAGCTCTCTGCTGAAAGCATAGTTTAGGCTTCTCCGTTCATGCCTGACACTATGTCATTTGAAATATGCAATAAGAAAATTCCCATCATCCTAGGCCAAATTGAATTCTGTGCTGGCTGAGCTACAACACCCAGGACCAATCCAGTTCTGATTAAAAACAAATACAAACCTCAAACTCACTCAATGTAACATCATCTGGTTTTACCCTTGGCCTGACGCAAGTTCTAACTGCTGCCATGCCTCAGTCTCAACCCCATCTCAGGTCCTAGCAAGTACCAATGCTCCCTCTTTCCCCTCCTTCTTCCTCACCAGCTTGTCCTGTCCTATCAAAGATTAGGGAAATCTGATGCTGAGGATTTACCTCAACTGGCACACTAACAATGAAAGGGCGTTCATGGGTAATAAAATGCATCAGTTGGAGCAGTTCTTTATATGTTCCCAATATGATCTTTAGATAATGAGTAGAAATTGGCCCAAAGGAGTATAGGAAGTAGGTATCAAATTTATAGAAACTTGTAAAACTTTGGGAGAAATCATCAAAGGCATGGTAAGGTGTGGGCTCTAAAAAATTGGCAAAGATATTAAATCTGAGCTCCAAATCCTAGAGAATAAGGACCAAGCTAGGGTATAAAACAGTTCTATTATAACCAACATTTTCCACAACGTCTATATAAGACTCTAAGCAGTATTAATCTGGTACTGCAACCTGTTTATTTTTTGGTATCAATACATCAGATATAATAAACAAAGCTGTAATACAACTTATTGGGGATCTTTATTTTGCTTTGATACCCAAATTGAAGCCAAATTCGGATTTTTTTAAAAAATACAAAAAACAACCACTCAATCGAACTAAAACTTACTAATGTCAATGCAATTGATGCCTGCTGCCATGGCTTGGGGTGGTGGTGTGCTGCCATCTGGCATCTTTTGGCCACAGCCAAAGCGCGCCTAGGCTGTCTCTGCTAGCCCTCCCAACGCTACTGGGTGGTATGTCCCCCTCAAAACTTGGCCCACCACCTCGCCAGCTCTCAGTCGGTGCTCCAGAGCCCTTTGGTGCTCCCATGGAGCAATTTGCGTTTCAGTCTTTGGGTTGAATATGGGAAGCTCTTACCATATGCAAGCGCAGCCATCATTGAGATGGCCACAGCAGTTTTCAAACCTGCCAGCTATATTGACTTCCACCCCTTTAAGGGTTTTTTGACCTTGGATTCCGCTCTGAAGCTGATTCAGTGGCAGCAGTCAAGCTGCAATTAATTTTTAAAAAATTCCTTTGCCCATCATTTGCACCCAGCTCTTGGATGAGGCCACTTTGGTGGTCCAGTTCGCCAGGTTGCCCTCTTTACTTTCCACTTGAACGCCTCCACTATGAGCTCACAGAGGGTTGACCATTTATGGCGCATACCCCATGTTGTAGTTTGTGGTTCCCAATGGGGTGGATCAGTTGGCAGGGCCTCATGCCTTTACAACAATATGCCCATTTCATTGCGACTCTCACCTCACAATTCCCCCCACACCATGATCAGATCTGCCCCTGATCACCCATTCTGGGCGCACATCAAAAACAGCTGCGCCATTTGCCCCTTGTGCTTTGAACTTGACCATTTGAAGCACAAGTGCCCCATGGTTGCCGCTTCTGCCACATCTGCCACTCAGGGATCAGGCGCCGCCCTGGAAGCTGCCTTGCCCCAATTTTTGAATGGGGCTTGATCCTCCAGCCCCCAACGTTGGGGAATTCTGGTGCTGCTTCCAAAGCGGTGGCCAATCAAGATTTAAGAAAATTTAAAATTTTGAAATTTGACTGGATTACGCAATCCTGAGTCAATGGCTTAACCTTTTTCAGCTGAGCTGCTATAGTTGACAGCATGTGGCCAATCTTCTCCAGCCACAGCCCCAATTCCTGTGGATGGCCCAGCGCTGGCTCAATTCAATTTATTTTATTCTCTTGAATGGATTGATGAGGATGAACATCCATACCACGTGAACTCTGATTTTGCTTTGGAGGAGTTCTTTGTTGACCCTCCCAAATCACGTTCTTGCCATTTTTGTCCAAAAAACGGGTTACCATTTATAAAAAATATTAACACAATGCAGTTGCGGCTGCAGCTGCCCTGACCAACACCCTCCTCCACCAGCAACTCCATTGGGCAATGTAGCCCCTTGTTTAGGGTATTTCTATCCCCACTTTTACTCATTATTTTGAGGTAGTGCGAAGTACAAAATTGAGGAGTTTACTTTTAGTGCGAGCCACACTTGCATTGATGCAGCAAAAACTTCTCTTTTTGACCCCAATTATCCCAAAACCTGCCGTCGCTTCAAGTCATTTACTTGTGTGCTGGCTCTCATCATTTTTGCTGAACATCAACTTGTTAAATATGTTGAGGTGATGGACACCGCCGGCCTCATTAATGAAGAAAACCCCCAACTATACCTCCTTATGCCCGATGTCACTGATGCTCCCACCCCAATGCTGTCTGCCATGGTCCGCCAGATAAAGTAAGCGCCAGACAAAAGTTTCCCCAAAGCCGCCTCGCCATCTGATATGGCTTCCTAGGCTGATAACCTAGGGGCTATATTAGGATTTTTTTTAATTTATATTAATCCCTTTGTTTGGCCCATTTGTGAATAAAGATGCGTGGTGGCTCCCCCTTTTGGGTTGGGTACCACTAGTACTAAAAATACAACTTATTGGGGTCACTAAAAAGCTTTTCTTTATGATTACAATCACTTATTAGTAAATGATTTGATTCAAACAGAACAATTAATTAATACCAGGTGGGATTATCATAATTAATAAACAAGGAAGGAATTGGTTGAATGTGGTAAATGGTAGTGGACCTGGATCTGCATTTCCCCCAAAGCATCAAGTGCACTGGAGTAAATGAAAATCATAGTAAAAACAAAAAACCTGAGGTGGTGCACCTTGTGGGTTTTGTGGATTTTTTAGTAAACTACTGCAGTTACCTGTAAGTGTCTCACTCTCAAATACTGTCATTGGTTGAACATGGGATCCATATATTTTTTGGCACAGAGGCACCATAAATGTGGGAAAAGTTTGAGGAAGCCAATAAAAATTATTCCCACATGCTGTGTACATGACAACCCACATTATCCACTGTAGTTGGGTGGATCTTGGGTTTGAGATAGCGTTGGAAGCAAACAAAGCTGTGAAGGTCAGAGTAGTGATTTACCTTCCTGACTGTTGGAAATTAACCAGATGGATTCTTCCCAAAAATATCAGAATTGGGGTTCTGGTTAGTTGGGCGTGATTACCGGATGATTGCCTAGTTCTTATTATTTAATGTTATAAAAATTAATTGTTTAGGTTTGGTGGATTCCTAGTTTTGCGCTGACTCCAAAATCGTGGGTGATTATGGGAATTTTCAACGGAAAGCCAATGTATTTATATCAACCATCTGACAATGATTTCACTGACTTGGATCTAAATTTGCAGAATCTTATCCCTGCATCATTTGCCATGAAAAATGACTGTGAAATTTTCTGGTGAAAAGCCAAAGTATTTGTTTTCAATCATTTATGAATTTGCTGCCTAATTTAGAGTACTGGCGACTTATGCTGAGGATACTCAAAGTTATACTTAGAATTTATATACAATTGACCAGTGACTCATGCTGAGGATGGTCAAACTAATATAATATTTGGTGAAGCAGACGAGCGGATTGGGGGGATTGCTACCATGAATAACTGATGATTACTAAGAGTTCCAGCTTGGATGGCTGAGGGGTTTCATAGGTGCAGTAGCCTATAGTATAAATGGTTATTCTTCCCTCCAAATAAAGATCTCTCTCACCATTATTATTTTAATTGCTAGTAGTTTGTCAATTAGATTTATATAAAATGGGACTAGAGATCCCTGACATTGGCACAAGGTGACACGCCTGGAGTGACCTGCGCTGCCAAAACCAATATCTTCCCCTTGTGAGAGACAGGTGGGAACCTGGCCAACTGGCCACTAACAACGTTGCCAACTGGTCATTAACTCTGTGGGGTGCAATGTAGGAGCGCCTTTTCCACCCAGGATGGGGGCAGGACTCGCTAGTGCATGCTCATATAGGTTGGTGAAGGGTCAGGATGGTGGGGGGAGTGTGGGAGTGCCTTGGCCGCCCATGATGGGGGCAGGTCTCTCTGGGGCACACCACAGGCCCTGGGGCTAAGGTGAAGTTGTTGGTCTGCTGTGTTGGTGGGTTGGACGCAGACTTCTAAGGGGTTGGTATGCCAATGAAGCAAAACAGCAAAGGGTCAAACAGTCTCCATACTGGCTGGTCTGGAACACTAGCGGAGCACACAGTAAATTTTGTGACACTGACGGTCAACATCTGGTATTGCCCAAATGCACACGTTGGACAGAGTCCAAAGATATTTTTTATAATTTCTGACTACCTTCTGACTACACTGGTGCACACAGTAGTCAAACAACATCTCTTGGGAGCGCTTGAAATCCTACTGAGAAATAAAACAATTCAAAATGAAAAGATTTCAGCTGATGCTGACCCTTAGCACTAGGAAGGCAATTGCAATGATTATCCTGAGCCTGGAGTTAAAAGAGGATATAATAAAAAGGACCTACATAGCATCCTCTATTATCGATAGGAAAAATCCCAATTATTACATGCAACAGTGGAGAGCGCCCCCATATGCAACCACTTTTAGGCCTTTGGGCACAAGATTCATGCTTGTCACATAAAAGAAGATCTAATAGAAATGGCATTCTGTGAGGAAGAAATGGGCGAAGATGACTCAGAGTATGCTAAAATCACTGATACCATTCAAGCATTTAACTGAAGAGAATTTAGACAATATAAAATTATTGACCTAATTTCCTAAAAGGAACGGAAACAGGCTAAACAGGCTTAAAAGATGGCCATGGACAAGGCAAAGGCCTTAGCAGAATCATCCATTTTGCCTGAACAGATTCAGGAAGACATGGAAGAACTTGCAACAATGATCCAATCAAATCCCAAAGAAAACCAAAAAACCAATCCAAACAAAATGGCTTTGCAAAACCAATTTGGAAGAAAATGTGGCAAAACATGGGTTTGGAGAACCCCCCAAAATTGTGGAGTAAAACCCAATTGGTAGTGAAAATCAACATTGGAATGTAAAAACAAAAACGTGGACAATGAGAGCACACAAGTGCACCGCAATGATAAATTGTAAACTAGCAAAGGCAGGAGAGGAGCAAAAGCAGAGGTAACAAAAGGGTCAGAATATACCTCAGCACCTACTTATAATTATGACACTTGCGGCAAGGTTCAATGGTGAGTAATAAGGGCGAGGGAGTAGGGCTGCGGGGCCCTGCTACCCAAACCTAAGGTGCACCGGGTGTCTCAGTAAAGATAGGGATGCTGAACATAGTAGGACTCAAGGCCTTAACGTTCCAGGACAAGAAGTTGGGTCTCCTGCACAACCCACCTTCAGACATCCTGGCAGTGCACGAAATTCACTGTCCACAGGGAAAAGTAGGAGACATGGGAAAAAAAATGCCCCTTCCAGCAATATTGTTTTTGTCACAACACTCTGGTGTGATAGTATGTGAAAACCCAAATTTTAAATCATTAATAAAAATTCTTTTTGGATGGCTGTGTACTAGCCATTACCATCTCATGGCACAAAGAGGGTTACACAATAGCCAGCATGTACACACCAAACTGTGCAACGGATCATCAAGAGTTTATCAGCTCTGACACAACTCCATCTCCCAGCAAACACTTAAGTCATGGGATACACGAACTGATGGATTAACCCAAACATTGACCAATGGCCACACAGTGGAGACACCACAAGGGCAAGTGGAACTTCACGTATTAAAGGCCAACTTGAATCTATATGATTATTTATCTAAACGGTCGCCTCTACTGCAGAACATGACACACCCACATGTGCACAACGGTATACTTATTTCTATGTCACAAATAGACCTTGTACTTGTGCTAATAATTTCTGACACCAAATTTATAAATTCAAGACTACAAAAATTGAATTCTCCAAACACTGGCTAGTTTTGGTGTCTTTCACACCAACGGAAACAATTATCCACCAAATCCAGATGGTGCAGAATAAGCCAGAAAATTTAGCTGACTCTGAATTTCAATCCTGAGTGGAGGAAATGACCTCAACACGGAACTTTCAAACACCTTTCTGTTCAGATCCACTGATACATGGGAAAATTTCAAAAAATTAACAATACAACAGATTTGGGACCATCTAGTACTAAAAAAACAATACAACAGATTAAACATACAACATCAAGAAGATACAGGGCAGCTTCAGACATTATCAAGCACACCTTGGCAGAAATTACTCACCTGGAAAACAAAGTTCCATGCATAGGATACAGCCCTGGATGGGGACGTAAATGGGAAGAGGTTTCTGAACGTTAAACACCTTGATATACAAACACCAACACCACATTGGGCTCTATATAGAAAAAATTTAAAAGATGGAGAATTTTATTCAAGCTATTTTTCCATCAGTTTCACACCCAAAAAAGTACGGTAGCCTGCACACAGGTCCGATGACTGGATTATATATAGAAGAAACACCAAAAGAAGTTGTAACTGAAGTACACAGGTTTTATACAAATTTATATGAATCTGACCTGGTCAAACCAGCAAAAATCAAAAATTCCCTCACAAACACACATATTAACACCACAGTTCAAACCAATTATATAATTAACTTAATTTCACATATGGAATTGGGGGAAGCAGTGCGCGGTGCACCATGAGGGAAATGCCCTAGACCTGATGGGCTTCTCTATGGTTTTATATTATATATTTTACTAACGTATCTTATATTCTTTTAGCTTCCATGAATAAGTGCATTATGGAAACACGCCTTCTACCTGGAGGCAAAGAAGAATACACTGTCACTCTATTCAAAAAAGGAGATAGTTTAAACCTATCCAATTTGCGCCCAATCTCCCTAACTAATTTAATTTATTGTGGGGAAGGCCGACCATAGGACGGACACTTCCAAAATTGACCCAACCAAGACAACACTTAATAACAGGGAAGGCACCCCAGAGAAGCGATGCTATCTCTTGTTGCCAGCGGGAACGCCACTTATGGGGAAGGGGAGGGATCGTGTGAAGGGGCTGTAGCCACAATTGAACACGTGTAAAGAAAGGGTCTGATTTGATGAACCAAACTGGGAACCAGGAGAATACCAGCTGTTGGTGGCGCGATGTGAGGTATCCAAACATCCACGCTTGAAGGTCCACCAAATGAGACTGGAATATGTGGACATCTTCTGGGAGGATGGGGGTGGAGCCTGCGATGGTATCCAAGACAATCGTGTGGATAGTCCACATGGCGATTGCAACCACCAGAGCATGGAGGGAGGGTGGAAGGGGGAGGCCATTGATAAAGAAAACATATCTATTGACAGACTGAAGGGATGTGCTTGATCATGGCCAAGCAGATGTTGAACTTCACGGCATATCACATTAGAGCAAGGACACTTCTCCAGGTGGTGGAACAGCGTTACATACTGGCCACACATGACGCAGGATGAGTGTAAAGCGTTAGAGCGCTCAGCTGTACGGTACATCCGCCTCAGGCAACGCCACACATGGGAACAGATTTGAGGCTGCAACAGAGGATGGTGTGCATATTTCCAGATAGTTTTTTGGGTCTCAATGGAGTAAGGGATGTCCATCATGTCCAGGTAGTCCACCCTGGATAGGACATGGGGCCATGTGGGGATCACGCCATAATGGATGGGTAGCCCCTGTACCTATTGTGTGAACTGAGGTGAGGGGCGGCCTCATTGGGTTGTATGTCCGCTAATATGAATTCTCCACTCAGCGCTCTGCATGGAGAGGAGGATTCGTTTGTAGTGGGTTTTAGTACCGTGAGGACCTGTGGCCGATGAGTGTGAAGCCAGGTATTTCATCAGGGAGTGGGGGTTTGATGGATTGTTGAGGCCTAAGGCGCGGGAGAAGTTGGAGCAGGCCGTGCGGGACCAGTGTTGGGAGGGGAGTGTAGGGGCGGCGACGGCCGCAATCCAGGTACCCAAGATCTTGGCCGCATGGGCTCTGAAGTCAAGCAGGCCCATGCCTCCATGCTGATGAGGGCCAAACATGACTTCCAACCGTAATGGTGGAGGGCGGCCTGACCATAGCCATCCTTGCAGCAGGGCATGTAAGGATTTGAAGAAGCTTGGGGAGAAGGGAATGGCGTGGGCTCCAAACCAGACTTTGGAGAGGAGCATAGAGTTGGCCAAGACGACCCTGCCAGTAAGGGAAGTAGGGTGGGCTCTGAGGGAGGCGATGCGCTTCGTCACGTTGTCTAGAATATGACTCTCCATCACTGCTGATGCGTATCCGCCTGCCTCCACCCACACGCCCAAATGGTGGACTGGCCCTATGGTAGGGCGTGGCACAAAGGGGAGCACCACTGGGGAGGTGTGGTTTGAGATGGGAGGGCGAGCGCGTGTGTGAGCAGATGGGCCGGGATGGGCACTGGTTGCAGGGGCCAGTAGTTTTGATACCGACCAAGGAGGATGATTTTAGTTTTGGAGGCGTTCAGTGCAGCGTTACTTACCCGGGAATACTCCTAGATGAGAGCTTCAAGTGCGCGTGCATCTTTATTATTAGACACCCCAACCACGCAGTCATCTGCAAACGCCATCATCTTGACTGGGGCTTGGCCTGGCATATGGACCCCAGTGAGTTGGACATTCGCATTTTTGAAGTAGTGGGTCAAGGCTGAAGTTGTATAAGAGTGGGCTAGGGTGGTCTCCTTGTCGCAAGCCCCTTTGAGAGTGGACCACTTCTGTTAGGAAGCCAGGGCCACGCACTGCCATTGTTGCAGATTCTGTGAGCAGCATTACCCAGTTGATGAAGCGAGGGGTAAGCGGAATTGATGGAGGCAGGCCCTGAGGTATTCCCAGTTTACTCTATCATAGGCCTTTTATTGGTCCAAGAATGCAAGTGCCCCAGAGGCTGTGGACTGGCATGCATTGGCCACAGAGTGTACGTTGTCCCAAATCGACCTTCTGGGTATGAAACCAAATTGTTCTGGGGAGATGGTGGCAGATGCTACAATTCCTAAACGGTTAGCCATGATTTTTGTTAAAATTTTTGTATTCGTGTAGTTAAAGAAATGGGGCGCCAGTTGGCTAAGTCTAGCTTATCCCCTTTCTTGAAGAGTGTGACGGTGAAGGCCTCTTGTCCTCCTGGCAGGAGGCGCATTTCCAAAAGGCTCTGGTCAAGTGAGGCCAACAGTAGTGGGGATATATATTTGAAGTACTTTTTGTAGAATTCATATGGAATGCCATCCGG
The DNA here is from genome assembly GCA_022478985.1 of Massospora cicadina. Taxonomy (NCBI): domain Eukaryota; kingdom Fungi; phylum Entomophthoromycota; class Entomophthoromycetes; order Entomophthorales; family Entomophthoraceae; genus Massospora; species Massospora cicadina. Next base: position 44,672 of record JAKSZP010009432.1, on the reverse strand, counting down.
GCCTGGGGATTTTTGGTTTGGTGCACCGCGAATGGCTGTCCATAATTTGTTCAGAGTAATCAAATTCATTATTTCTGGGTATCAGTAAATGGTGCGGATGTGGGCTCATTCAAGAAATTCCGCCACTTCAGCCAGCTGAATTGGATCAGATTGGTACAACTTGGAGTAATACTTTTGTGTTTCAATTGCTACTTCAGCTGGTGTATCCGCGATGGAATCATCCAATATTTGCACCTGTGTGCAGGCCACGCTCTGGCGTGGTGCAAATTTTTTTTAAAAAAATATGCGGTGCACTTGTTGCTTTTTGTGATGCGTTTGGCCTGTACTGAACACAAACCCAATGTTTGTGTTGCCTTTTGAGCGCGTTGAGGTGGGCAGCTGCCTCCTCCCACTTCTGGCCCCATGCAGAGCTGTATCCTGTAGCTGGGATATTGGACTTCAGGTGTGCCAACTCTGCCAGAGTGCGCGAAATGACAGCCGATGTGGCTCATGAGCATCTGGAGGAGAGGTGGCGAGAGTAGCGGATGGTATCTGCCTTGAAGGTTGCCCATGTGGAAATGGGGTCCATGCAAAATGGTGCAACAAACTCTTTTGCCAAAGTTGCTGATTCCACCCAAGTGGAAAATCCTGGTGACGTGAGCTCAGGGGGGCGGATTTTGCACCAATGTGGGGCCTTAGCTGCTGTGACAGGTAGGTGGTAGGTTATTGAGACCAGTCGGTGGTCAGAGAATTCCATTTATGTTGTTTTGAAGTGGGATATGTGGGGTTGGAATTTTGCTGGCATAAGGATAAGGTCGATTTGGGACATGGACCTTAATTGGCCATTGTGGACATGGGGGCGCGTCATGTTCTCGAGCAGCAGGGCTTGCCACGGCAGTGCATCCATTAGCCCAAGGGTGGCCTTTAGAACGCGAAGTTCAACGTGACCCTGGGGGGTGTGGGAGGAGGAAGGCCACCAGTCCGTTGGAGTTTTTAGCCAACAGTTCATGTCGCCTACTACAAAAGGGTCTGGGGGTAGCGGGAAGGATTTGACTGATGAGAAAAGTTCCAGATGTTCTTGTGCATAGGTTGGGGCATAGATCTTGATAATAGCATGTGCCATGTCAGCCCATGAGAAAGTGACAATGAGGACTTGGCCATTGAGGAAGGATTCTGATAATAAAAATTTGAAAAATTATTTTTCCAAAATAGCACCCCACAGAGCTCTGACCTAAAGGATAGGGATGGGAGGAGCATGGTTTTCCAAGACTCCTCAGAACCTCGCGGACAGTGGGACTCCTGGATGGCCAGGATATCCACAGGTAAATTTTGTTGTAAAAAACTCAGTTTCCTAGCCCAGGATGGCGAGGCCTTGAGTCTGGTGATATTCAACGTCCCTAAAGTGAAGGTTTCCCCCATTACACCTTAGGTGCGAGGGGGTGGGCACCCAGGCCCACTAGCCTCCTCTAGATCCCCATGGGCCTTCACAGCAGCATGGGTGTTTGCAGCAACGTTATCAGTATTTTTGTTGATTTTAGCAGAAAGGTTCGCGTTGGCTTTTGCCTTCACTTTTTGTTTCCCCAACGTCAGACAAATTTTTTGCGGTGTGGATGAGTTTAGTGCACCGTTGAGTGGGTCAAATTTTTTTTTCAGGTAGGATGGGCCCCAAGTCAGTTTCAACTGGAGCTTGGTTGCAACGATTGGGTGAGATTGAGTCCCCCATCGGATCCTCAGATTGGGTGGCCCAATTGGCATGGGCTTCCCAATCTGATTGGTTGATGGATTCCCAATTTGCTTCCACCGCAAAGGTTTCAATGTCCTCCTGGCGTTGGGAGTGTGGGATAGCGGTGGTGACTTTGGTCGCGGCCCTGTGAGCCTGCTTGGCCTTCTTCTGTTCTTGTGGGGAAATAGGCTTTACCAGTAGGAGCAACCTTGTGCTCCCCACGGGAAAGCCTCCTTGGTGCTTACGGTTGGTTTGTAGTGCGCCTCTCCACTGGCCATGGCCGCTGAGGGGTGCTCTTGGAATGTGACGCCCTCCTTGGTGGGGCATGCATGTGCCTTATGGCCGAATGTGTCACAGTGGGTTCAGATGGGGGCGCGCTGTCCACGGCTACCCAGAAAGGGTGGGTGGTATGCCCTTTGATATTAATAAAAGTGGAGTGCAGGATCTGGGTTAGGTCCTTCGCGATCTCCTTGGTTGGGGTCAGAACTGTGATGGCTTTGCCGGTTCACAGGTGTGGCATTAGCATAAAGCATTGCATTTTAAAAGATTGTATTTCACTGTAGATGGCGAGACCATCTTTCAGGTGTCGCTCAAAAATGTCACGTTTTACTGTAGTAGGCAAAAAGTCGAACATGAGGAAAATTTGATTGGATTTTGTCCATCTAGTGCATTTTGTTTTAATACCCGTTGCCCTTTGGGGAGGTCAATCACTACGTGCACTGCAGCAGCCTCATCTGCTGCCTCCTTGTTTTCAAAACCTAGGTCCAGCCAACCGTGTGACATGGAGTGAGGTGCAACATACACCGCGGTCAGGAAAAAAGTGTGCACATCTCCACAAAATTCTTCCCATAAAGCTGTTTGTTGAATATCCAGAAACACGTGGACTCCATATTCTACCAACAAAAGTAGCTGGGAGTGCGGCATATTAATGTACTGGTTGCATCATGCTTGCCAAGCGAGGATTTCTGGGGAAATAGTGACCGCCAGTTTTTAAAATTTTTTTTCTATTCTGCTGGTTTCTCCGGGGCGTTTTCAAACGTTTGAGGCCGCAGGCCTCCCACCTGCTCCTCTTACCTTACTTGCCCAACTGCTCCCTGATATGGGCGCAGACTAATCTCCTCTGTGAGATTATCAAACTAGATTCAGACTTGAATTGAATAGGTTGCAAAAGTGATTGCAACGAGAGAGAAAAGTTTTTTTTATAATCTCCTAACTAATACTGACATTATATATTCAAAAACCATGGCCAAACGATTAGGGGAAAATGCAACAGTTGTGATATCCCAATAACAATATGGATTTGTCCCAAGAAGATCCACATGGGACATTATTCACACAGTTACAAATGTCTGCCAATCCAAAGCCTCTGGAGCGCTTATCTTTATATATCAACAGAAGGCATAAACAGGGTGAACTGGACCTATCTCAGGGCCTGCCTTTAAGATTTAAAACTCCTAAATAAGTTCATAAACTAGGTGATGTTGCTCACAGAGTCAGCTACCATGGCTGTGCGCAAAGAAGGTTTCTTAAATAACCTAGTTTTTCCACAGAGGGGACTCAAACAAGAGACCCTCTAAGCCCTCTATTATATAATTTTAGCCTTGATCCCTAAACTGGAATACAAATGCCCATATCAATGGAATCAATGGCTATGGCCAACCACCAGTCAAAATAATGGCTTTCATTGACGAATGTGTGGTGGGTATATCCAACAACCAGGATGCTCGTATAATTGAGAAAATAATATAAGAATACACATCCATAAGCAACGCATTACTTAATACTGGAAAAACTGAAATTATACTCTTGGTGAAATATCAGACCTATTGGACGCTATCCACCTTGGGTCAGCAGACCAATACAACATCAAGACTCCTCACCAGACATATGAGGCAAAGATCATCAATTACCCCACTAGAACTTTTCTTTCACTACCAAGCTGGCAGATGGACCTGTCCACCACTTGGGATTTGGTTAAAGGCAGGGGGTTACGCAAACACTATGATGGAAACTCAACTTATAGATAGATAACAAAACGCATTGCCTCCTTGAATGGATATCAACCAGGTTTGTCAGGACGAGTATGATAGCCAATTACATGATATTATCAATCATATGGTTTACGGCCCATAAATTATATTTCTCACCATCCGTTTTTAACACAATATATGCCTTAATACAAGGATGGCTTTAGTCCAACCATAATGCTCCTGTGCGCCTTAAAAAACTCTATTTGGTTATAGGAGAAATGGAGGTATGGGTCTAATTAAATACATATAGCAAGTGACCCATATACTAGGATCATGGATAGCTCAGGTGACTAGTCCAGACATTCCAGAAATACATTGAGCTAGAGCAGCAAGATCTAATTTTACACACACTCCAATTAAGAAATCCAGATCATCCAAACACATTGATTAAGTATCTGGCTCTCACCCAACTGCTGCAGGACTGCATGGCACTCCTGTACACTTTAAATGAATAATTCTAGCCATGAGAAGAGCAGAGTAGAAAATCCATATATGTGGCCAGATCAGTCTCCGAGGTCACCCAAGATTAACTCACAGGTAGGAAGTTAATTGCCAAATAGTTACAGATAACATAATAAACTGAAATCCAAGTACCATTTCCAGGATTAGTTACCTGGATCATATGGACATACCATACAGCATGAAGAATTAAAGAATGGTCTGGAGATACACACCACTCACTACTAAAACCCAGGATATGGGCATATGTATGGAGATGCATGCAGAGAGTATATTGAACAGCAGAATGATCAAACGCTGCCCACTCTTCATGCACAATACGTGGCCAATATGGAAGCTTAGTACATTGCCTAGAACAATGTCCAACATTGGTAGCTATCTGGAAAAAGGTCATGCGCCTATTCCGTCAAGACAATGGACAATCATTTAGTTTGGCTAGGAACATGTTTGCTCTCAACGTGGAGTCACCTATTCATCCATCTTTATGGGCGTTAATAGTAGCAATAGCACTATGGACAATCCATAATATTGTATTGGATTCATTTAAAGGAGCAACGCCTACCATCAAAGAAGTCATCAATTGTTTTCACTACCATATATTGGAACATTTTCAAGAATGGTTGTTTGGAAACATGACCTCACGCAACAGAATGATAAATAATTCATGGTTCCCCATATGGCTCCTAAATATTGACTCATTACTTCAATCATGCTGAATCCAAGGATAAGTCAGCATAAATCCCTCCATATCGTCCTAAAATTGGTGGTCCTGGAGGCAACAGGAGGGGCTATGAACCCTATGGGGTGTCCTTAATTATTCACAGTTTATTTTTATTTTATCCTAATTATATCAGAAGCATAAATCCCCTGGTTGACCTTACAAAAATAAAGAAATCATTGGGGTCCCAGGGTGTTTTAAGTTGGACTATAAATTAAATAGCTGCCATGAAACCCTTGAAATTAATATTGATCTTAATCTGCCAAAGTTGGCCATTTTTGAAGATAATTTGAGATGTCCATCATAGTAGGGTCTTTGTAAGACTATCCTTTTTTAATTTACCTTCTCCTTCATGGATATTTCCCTAATTTTGTCCTGAGGTATGGGCTACTAACCACTACTTATCTATAACATTTAGTGGTTCATTAATAGACTTGATAAAGAGTTTTTTTCATGATCATTTTTATTGCCATTTTGGGCACTCAAAACTCAGGTTAGAATGGAACTATCTTTGTGATTTTACTACACTTTTAGTTGGGGCTATAATTTGTCAAGAATCATGAGAATCAGATGGACATGAATAAGTGCAAACATGACCCAAATCACAACTTGGTCATAGAAGCCCAAATGATTCAATGAGCATTAAGACTGACTTGAACAATAAATTTCAAATGAGCGAAAGGAAACTCAAAATACAGAAGGATCCGCCAATTCTAGTAACAGAGGCACCAAGTCAGCTGGTTAAATTTTGCCACATGGAGGTCCCCAGAATTGGCCGCCTTGACAAAAGAGAGTCAGTTTAAAGAAAGTCTACGTGCCTGCCACATCATCAAAGTAGTCTCTTTCCACTACTCATTCCTGATTATCATGCCGAGCTCCTTTTAGGTGATCCTGAATATCTCAACAACCTATAAATATCTGAATTTTGACTAATAAAAATCCCTTCAGATTTACTAGTTATTTTCACAGGTAATTATTTTTCCTGTTATAGTTCAGAAGACATTGCCTGTTCAAAGAGAACAGAGTAGCTTCAATGATGAATTTCCGTTAGGATTGCCTTAGAAAATTCAGTCCCTAAGAGATTCTTCTGGAACTGTGTTTGACTAATAATCAAACAGCCTTCAAAGGCCCTGATCTTCAGAGAGGATGACGAAGTCCTACAAAATGGCGCTTTGTGCCAGTTATTTTCAAGGCTTCTGGTGAAGACCTACCTTCCCTATGAACAATTCCAGAAAAAAATGGTCCTCCCAATATGGAGAAGAATATGAGCTTGACTGATGGGTCAAATCAACAATCAAGATGTGACGCTACCTCATCCACAAGACCTTGGGTTCTGTGACCATGACTTTAACTATCTTTTTTAGTACTAGAGACTTTAACTATCTTAGTTTATGATAAATCCACCTATCAAGTTCAGGCCCCAATGCTACCCAAACAATTTATAAGCTTCAAAGCAAAGTTGTAACCCCTGATGGGAGAACTAGGCATAGCTGCTGTTGAGTTGTTGACTGAATCTAATTGTCAGATATTTGATAGGGACATAATAATGTTAACATGCTTAATTTATTTTGGATCATATTGGATATCAGTTATTCTAGACCAGGAATATTTTAAGCTTATGCAAAGCTTAAAATCTGTGGCCTAGTAATTCCACTTAATAATATTTGACTATGACGACACGGGCTCAGGGGCTTTGTTGTTTAGTAAGACTTATAATAATAGCTGACCAAATGACTTGAGCATATGGCTTTTTTGGGCTATGTCTAAATTAGTTTTTAATGTTGATTGAGTTTTCAATTAAATAACCTACTAATTAGTGGTACGAATCACCTTGGTATGTGCTGCCAATTGCTTGAGATAAGTATCAGTTCAGCTAATTGCAGACGCATTAGAAACTCTTTATTGAGAATATTTCCAAGTTTGAGACTGACTCTGAGGCTTTTGAGATGTCTTGAGTCAAATGGATTGTAAACCCTCAAACGAACTCATTACTTTCTCTGGCCAAGTGTCATTGAAATTGAGGTGTCATGGGTAAGATGTGGTGAACATAGAACCCTATAAATTATCCCAAGTTGATACTAATAAGCTATCATCAACTATTACTACAAATTTATAGTTTAATTTTTAAGCTTTTTTGGATTTAATACTTTAAATCGTATTAAGTTCAAGAATCTACTTAGGATCAGAAGGATCAGGGCAGCGTGCCATCATATAAGTCACAACAGAAAAATACAGCTTCAAGTATAATTATGAAGAAAATATCTTATCTATAGTCACCGTCTGGTCTATTGTCTTCATACAATAGATGTTTGAAACTCCACCTTACCTCAGAAGAACCAGCCATCCTTAATAGACCTAAAATTCAACAGCATCTCTACCCAAACTAATCAATGTATTGATTTTATTCCTCAGTTGAGCTTTTGAGCAATGATATATGAGCAACCTGTATGGATTTGTACCTCCAACAATTTGTAAATCCTGCCTTGCTCCAACACATGCAGTTGCTCGCCCTTCACCAAATTAAGATGCAGCGACAGCTAGTATTGACCCACCAGGTCCACTCCCAATTAATTAGAGCTATACAATGCCGCCTCTTATTTTTGGCTGCAATAATCAAGAGGCCATTTTGAGCAACCATCAGGTATAAAAGACATTTAACGCCACTAGTCCCAAATTGACACTGGAGTCGGTCAAAATTTGCAGAATGAATTCTCCCAGATTATGGTCCAATTAACCACTGGCATGGACCAAATAGTAGAACGTGATTTTTTTACCCTCCTCAACTGAATTTCTGAAGATCACCAAGTAACCGATTCTAAACTCGTTGAGTTGTTTGGAAATATTCAGCAGCTGAGCAAACAACTTGTAATGATACCAACTCCAGAAGATATGGTGCAACATGAGGTCCCCAGTGAACAGGAACCAGTGATGGAGTGGAGAGCAAGGGCCTCCTAGACCTGGAGGTCCCCGGGATCTCTGGGCGCCTCCTCACCTGGTGGATCCTTTTTCAATATTGATAATAAAGCCTGAATTAAAGCCCTCAGATGACAACTGTTACTGGTGGCCCAAGGAGCTGAGATGACTATTGAAGGGAAACATCTGGATGCTGATTTGACCTTCCCCTCCTTGTACAACCACTATGTGAAGATTACTGGCACCTGCGCCATTCTGGTCGCCTCCCAAAACCAAGCAAGTAGTCACATTGAGCAGTTAATTACCCAACTCCAAAAATTGAAGCTAAACAGGATGCTTTCTACAAGCAATTAGCTTAACAGTCTGAAGAGATAAAGAGTATACACCAACTTTTAGTTTCTAAGGCCCCCTTAAGGCTTATACGCCCCCAGAAAAACGCTGAAATGTTCCATGGCGACCACCATCTGGCTGTTGAAGCAACAGCTAAGCCAGATTGTTGTACGCTCTGCAAAACTGCCGCCAAATCAGTGGCGATGCTCTCAGGAGGAATTACTACTCCCATTATTCCCTCCAAAGCTACTAAGAATCAAAAAACATGTTTATTGAAGCCCACAAAGGCGCCAATGACGTCATCCAGCACATGAAAGAGGTAGCACAGAATACCAAATCAAAGATTGCCCGCATCAATATCACCACTTTCATAAAACTACCCAATGCATACATGAAAGCTGAACTAGCTTTGGCCAATTACATCGGAGCTCTTAGTATAACAGCTGTATTCCTAACACCCCAATCATTGAAAAAGGATCTCCGCATCTCACGGATGCCCCGACGCCCCTGCTCTCCACTGTAACCAGTGCCCTGCTTTGGGATGAAGTAGAGGCCGATGATAAGCCCCCTAATCCACCCTCCCTTTCCACCATGATGGGATATGTGGTTCCCGCTATCCCACCCGGTAGGTTGAGTTCTCTGTATGTGTGTCATCCACTCATTTTGGGTGGTTCGTTCATTTTATTCAGTGAGGATTTATTTTAGGTTTTGGGTTTTGGTAATGTCTGTTTCCTGGTTAGCTTACCTCGGTTAAATAAAATAAGGCCCCCTTAAGCACATCAATGAATGCTACTCCACTATCCAGGATGACATGGATGAGATCAGCCATCAGTTTGATAGGGATATCCTGCATACTGATATAGGCACCATGGAGCCCAGTGAATTGGAAATCCTGCTCTCTCCTACTGTTCATGTCCTCTCCAAACCTGTCAGATATTTCAAAATTTACATTAAGGAGAAGTACATCCCTGAGGTTAAGACTATCCTGTTTTACCTCTTCGTATATGAAGGCGCAATGGAGCCACCAACTGACAAAAATTCCAGCATATAAAAACCTGTCTGGATGGCAAGTCATGAGAAATTATGATGACTTATTTTAAGACGTGCACCATGTAGGCAGCCATTAACGAGGCCCTTATCAAAGAATTCAATAGTAACTTAACCTTTCTAACTCTAAGCAGGCTTTATATGCGTATCCACCTGAGACAAGGGTAAACTCATATTGAATTTGTGGAGCGCTTCTATCATGAATCACAGGCGTTAGTTTCCTGTGACCTGGTTACCTTGGATGATGCCATCTCAGATGTTCTCTCCGGGGCTCCAACACATTACTAATTTGGTAGCCTATTTTTAGAAATCCAAAAAAGGTGCTTAAATCTATCCTCGAGATCAAGGAGTCAATAATGAAATTTCCTGAGCCCAAAGTATGCCAAGCTCCAAATAAGGGGAATTGACCCAATAACTATGCCGTTGGGCACTTTCAAAGATCTAAAATCCCGTCATGACCCATGCTCATATTGTAAAAATCTTTGGTCACCAAAAAAGTTCCTGTTGGAAGAAGCAGGCTGATAAGTTATGAAAAACGGAGTTATCTTAGGGCGCAAGGCATCCTCTGCTGATGATGCAACACCTTAACCTCAACCTTCTACTGCTCCATGCTCTGAGTGTTATGTTCTGGAGAAACCTGATGAATTGGAAGTTCCAGACTCCATAATCCTAAATAAAGTTTTAACTTCCTCTTACTCTGCCTTTTTAGAACGCTCCCTCCAGAAAACTCCATTTACTTGATGCCCCACTTTTGCACTGAAGTTATTTGAGTAGAGGTCATTGTTTGCAAGGTGAAGATCTTGGTTATCATTGACTCTCACCCTTGTCAACATGAATTCCTCTCAGCTGGTAAGCGGATAAAAGTTGCACTGGACCATAATCACTCCTTAGACTTCAGAACAGCGGGACCTCATTGTACACACTCCTCAGGAGCCTACTCCTCCTTGCCTCTTTGATTTGGCTCTCTTGTTGTTACAGCTCCCACATTGTGTTGGAAAATGACAGTTACGACTTTCTTATTGGCACCCATTTTCTATTTTAATTCAATAATCTAACAAGCCACCAGGATTCATATTTCTATCTTAAGGAACTACATTCATATGGTGGTGAAAGACGTTCCTAAGGAGAAAGGGAAGAGAAAAATTCAATGTTGCTTACATAAATACCAGGACCGCATCAAATGGCTAGAGTATTGGTTTATTGGACTAAAAAACCAAGCTGCTACCTCCTAGCACAGTGGCTACTGAAGGAATGCCTGTGTATTCGCCTGGCCGCATAGTCATACCGCCTAAATTGCAGATCCTAGTGGAGCCTGGTATCAAAGTTACCATACATCCAACCACTCATTGGAAATTCAAGGAGAGAGTAATTCATCTGAGATCCCCTTATCTGTACTGGAGCGCTGGATTCTGCTTACCAGGGCCCACTAAATGTCACAATGGCTAACTTTACTAATTGCCCAATGCAGATAACTCAAAACAGACTCATCACATATATGCAGATATTTCCTGTTAACCAGATTGTTTCTGTCTAAGGATGTGGAGACCTGCGAGACTTAGGAATAGATGAGAATGTTATTACAACCTAAGTCAAGGCGGAAATTGGTAACACTCTCACTTGCAAACAACAACAACAGTCAGACGCCAAAGAAAAAAGATGATGATATATTTTCCACTGGCCCAGAGGATTTTGTGATGATGAAGGGGGTGCAACAAGTGCTGACTGGAAATACCCCTCCAATTTGCGCCCACCCCTATCAAAAGTCTAAAGTCAAGGAAGCCCAGGTCATAATCTCTTTCTGCTAAGCATCACTTTTCGAAAATCAATTCAGCCTGAAGTTTAGCTCCACTCAAGATTTACGAAAACTATTAGAAAATATGGCGGGAAACCCCGCAAAAGAACCCGCAGGCTATGCCAAACGAGCCAGCACCACCCCCAAACGAAGCAACCCTCGGTTACCCTACTCAGGATCAACCATAATCACCCGCTCTCAAGCAGCAGCCATGAAAGCAGGCACCACCCCCCAACCTGGAGCTACTCCAACTAGCGCCAGTTCACCTGATCGCACTTCTGCAACCTGCACGCCTAACAGCTCTGTGTGCGCTGCCTCTCACCAACCCGCTGGGCCCCCTCCAACCAAGGAGGCCATCACCCACGCTGTTTTAATGGCGTCTGCTCAGTTGAATGCAACTCAGCCCATCCAGGCATTCACCTCCCCCATTGTGTCAGCTAATTCAGCCCCATCTATTATTGCTGACGCCGTGTTTCTGGCTCCCTCCATGAGGGGCGATACCCAGCTACCTGGCCCCAAATCCTCAGATGTAAGGTTGGATTAGCCGCACATTCTGGTTCACTAAGCACCAAATTGGGACAATCTACTCTTCCCAATGAGGATTCAAATGGTTCGGATTTTGGAACTTCACACCAGTTCCAATCTCACCCGTCCCATTTAAACCCCATAATTGGCACTTCTCAAGTCGGCACTTTATCTCCATATGGTGAAAACGACCAATTCACCAATCAGCCAGTGAGTTTTGCCCACGAAATCACAGCAAATACTCAGGCTGAATTTACCCAAATAGATTGGGATGGTGATGAAACATCTCCCTCCTCCAAATTGGCTGGAGTTAATTCCAATCTGGATGAGACTCCCCAATTTAGTGAGGCCCAACAATCACCAGGCCCCCAAACCCTCGGATGTAAGGTTGGATTAGCCACACATTCTGGTTCACCAAGCACCAAATTGGGACAATCTACTCTTCTCAATGAGGATTTAAATGGTTCAGATTTTGGAACTTCACACCAGTTCCAATCTCACACGTCCCATTTAAACCCCATAATCGGCACTTCTCAAGTCGGCACTTTATCTCCATATGGTGAAAACGACCAATTCACCAATCAGCCAGTGAGTTTTGCCCACGAAATCACAGCAAATACTCGGGCTGAATTTACCCAAATAGATTGGGATGGTGATGAAACATCTCCCTCCTCCCAATTGGCTGGAGTTAATTCCAATCTGGATGGGCCTCCCCAATTTAACGAGGCCCAACAAACCGCCCCTCAATTTAATATGACGCCAGCAACTGCTGTAACATTCCAGCAACAAGGGAACTCCGCAAACTTGTCCAAACCACCAGCTCACACTCAACCCGCAATTGCAGCCCAAAGCAAACATAAACGTACCAAAGGAGCCACTGGGGCGTGGCAAAAACCTCTGGCACCAACGCTACCCAAAGCTGATCCCCGTGAAGTGGCTTTTATTGCTGATGTTAAGAAGAAATGGGCCGAAACTAGAGCGCAAAAAGCTCTACCTCGCTCAACCCTCTCCCACGCAATTCGCCTTTATTATGGGCATAACCCTGTTGAATTCTATACAGAGGATTACTTCTCATACTTTGCAGCGATTGCGGAGACATTCCCAATTAACACCACCATCCATGAATCAGTGGAGGGCCACTACATCGATGTGGGCTTCACTGAAGCTGCCCTTGCTGACCATGCTGCCACCCTCCAGGTCATTATTCCGCGCGGATCTCTTCGCATCTCCCGCACACGCTCTCACCTGGAGAAAATTTCATGGGTTACTTTTTCCAATCTACCAACGACTGTTGATCCTGAGTCTCTTAAACTGGCACTCCATCTTGGTTTAATGGAGTTTGGGTCTGTTCTTTCAGTGGACTTAAGCGTCCCCTCTTACTATGCTCCCACTCAAAGAGCTCGCACTGCTAGGGCGTCATTCATCCCCTCCCCCACTGTATCCCGCAACATTGAGGTTATTCCTCGTGTGGCAGTAGTTGGGGCATGCCCTGAGATCTTTTTTGTTGACCCTGATCAGGCGCGCCCCCGGTGTTCATGGTGTAACGCCCTTGGACACTTGTATAGTGGCTGCACAGCTCGAAAACAAGCCCTCTTAGCCACCACCCAGGGGCCTAAACCAGGCCAAAAACGGTCCCACGTGGCTGCAGCAGCAATTCCACAACCCACACAATGGGTTCCCGTTCAAGACCTGTCCCCTGAGGCCTTACGCCTAGCAGTTGAAACAGCTAACCCCACTATTGGTATGGGATACCTTCGCGCTCATGCCCCCCTTCCAATGGGCACCCCCTCTAATCTCCCAGAGTCAACTCCCTCTCTCACCAAGCGCAAGGCATCTCCCACAGGGTGCCCCTCGTCAGCCACCCCCACTCAGGGCTCCGCGGCACCCCCACCAACCTCCACCAGCAATTTATCGCATCAACCCTCAGCTCCCAATGGAGCTATGCCCACCAGCATGGACTAGCAACCCGCGGCCTGCGGTAGAAGTGCCACCTCAAAGAGTCCTACCCCAACCCCACAGTCCATTTCGCGCGGATCCTTTGCAGTGTTGAAGTAAGTGAATATGGACTCAGACTCATCAAATGGGGACACCGCGGAGGTCACCATTGAGCACCCTCAGGTCCTTCCCCTTCAACGGAGCGGGGGCAGCATCCTAGGCTGGCTTACTGGGTCCTCCGCCCCCCACCCTCTCCTTCCCCTCAAAACCCTCGAAGCTCCTCACGGATTGCAGCTAATAGTCAAGCTAAAGGATTCAAAACTAGCCGCCTCACAGCAGCAGGTTTAAGCGCTGGCAACCCCCCAGGACATAATGGGGAACAGTTATGAGTCCCCATGGCAGCACCCTGGCCCTGCAATCCATCAACGCAAATGGGTTGCGGGACTTTAAGCGGAGAGCCCGCCTCCTCCGAAACTTCAGGTCAGCACAAATTGACATCGCTGCTGTCCAGGAGCCCCATATCCTCCCCCACGAACAATCTGCATGGAATGAACAGTTTGGAGGCAACTCCTTCTGGACAAACCATGTCGCCCTTATTGTTTTGAATCCCCGGGTTAAAACTCATTCTTTTTCACAATATCTAGGTGGCCGCCTCATACTGGCCAAACTCACCACTCCTGACTTCTCCTTCTTCGCTGCAAGCATCTACCTGCCTAATGCAGGTCAGGAGCAAAACCGGCTCTTGGAAGAGCTCCTCCAACTCAATCTCCCACGGAATACAGTCCTCTTAGGAGATTTCAACACAACCATAAGTCGCGTCCATGACTCTTACCCCCTGCAGCAAAGGAACGCCCTGGATCAAGTCGCCTCCAGGATTTCCTTCGCCTGAGTGGCTTTATAGATGCGCTTCCACCCTCCGCGTCTGGCCTAGGTTGCATGACTAGGATCCAGTATGATGGAGGAGCTTTCCAGTCAGCGTCACGCATAGATATGGCACTGATTGGCCCCCTGCTAGTTGGCCGCGTCTCCTCTCCCATCTCTCATGACAACCATCTGAGTGATAATAGGTCACTCACCGTTGTCCTCACCACCACACTTAGACCGTCGCGTAGGTTCTGGCCTAGGGTTGCCCCAGCTCTTCTCAACAACCCCTTCACTAAGGAGAAGCTGTCTATGACCATCCGGGAGACTCTCACCTCCCCCTACCCCATCTGCTTGACCACAAGGCTAGATGGGCGGTGACCAAGGAAGGCATCACCCGCGTTGCTTACAACTGTGCCAAAGCCCAGATGACTGCAGCTCGCGCCAGAGTCAAAAGGGCGGAAGCCAGAATCAGACATCTAGAGCAAAACTGCCAGCCTTCGCCCTCTCCCAGATGGTTGGAAGACTGGGAAGCGGCGCAGGAAGCACTCCTCTTGGAGCTCACACTGCAGGAAGAACGGGCAGCAAACTTTACAACATCTCGTTACTATGCTCAATGGGAACGCCCCACCCGCTTCTTCTTTCAGAAACAGAAAGCCCGGTCAACAGCGCAGGATATTACTGCACTGAAGATTGGCACTACAACCACTTCAGATAAGGAGGAAATCACGCAGGAACTACACCGCTTCTACTCCAGCCTCTTCCATGCCACCCAGGTGGACCCATTGGACATCCAAGACTTCTTGTGGCGGGCTCCAGAGCCGCCCATTGACCCACGAGCTGATGAGGCTCTAATGGCGCCTATTTCCATCCAGGAGGTGATGGAAACCCTTCTGAAATCCCCACGGCTTAAAGCCCCAGGCCCAGACGGAATACCCTTTGAGGTGTACCTTCTGGAACCTGCAGTGATAGCCAGAACCCTCCGCGACCTCTTCGCTGCACTCTTGGTAAATGGCGAGGTCCTCCCCGACTCCAGAGGCTCAATCACGACCCTCATTCACAAGAAGTCAGACCGTGAGAACCTGGCGAACTGGCGCCCCATAGCGTTGATCAACACAGACCACAAGCTCTTCACGAAGCTTCTGGCAAACCGCATCACCAAATGGGTGTCACCTCGCCTCTCCCCATCCCAGCACGGTTTTGTTCCGGGGAGGTCGTTATGGGACAACTATAATGACCTTCACGTGACTTTGACTGCTAACTCTCGTAAGGTGAATGGCTTTGTGGCTCTCCTGGATATGGAGAAAGCATATGATCGGGTAGCCTGGAAGTATATTGATGCTTCCCTGGCCCGCTTCCATCTCCCACCCGCAGCTAGGCGCTGGATATCAGCGCTCTATGACCAGCTCCACACCAGAGTTCTGGCGCCAATGGGTTTTACAGTGGCAGTACCAGTTGGACAAGGTCTCCGGCAAGGGGACCCCCTGAGCCCTATCCTTTTTAACATCACCCTTGACCCCCTCTTGGCCTCCTTACAGGACAAGTTAACAGGGATTCTGGTCCCAGGTAAAGCCCCCACACGCACCATGGCATTTGCAGATGACACTGCCATTGCATTTGGCTGCCCTGGGGATGTTGCCCTCGCTGCTGTGACCATTGAGAGGTACACCAAGGCGTACAACGCCATGGTCAACACCTCCAAGACAACAGTTGTACAGGTCGGCTCCCCCACCTTCCCCCCACCATTTGGTATTGAACCTGAGCGCGGTACCTTCCATCACCTGGGCGTTCTCACCAACCAACAAGGAGTTGCGCTAAAAGACAATGAGGACTTGCTCCTTGCAGCAGTTAACTCCAGGATTGCCAGCTGGAACCGGCGGCACATCACCCCCAGGGTCGAGCTCTGATGGCCAATGTGTTCCTCCTCTCCAAAGTCTGGTTCCTAGCGCACGTCTGCCCATTCACGGATGCCTTTTATACGCGGCTCAATGTACTCCTCCGCTGTTGGATCTGGGGATCAAACCATCCACCAATGGCCCTCTCAACCATTGCCCGACCCTGCAATGAAGGGGGCCTAGGGCTTCTGGACACGCGATCCCACGCCACCACAATCTTCCTGAAGTTCCTATGGCCAATTGTCTGCTGGAACGCGACCCCCATGCCCCAATGGGCGCCCGCCCTCCGCCAGTCAGTGTCAGCAGCTCTGGGTCTTCCTAGAGCATCTCTGACCTCATTAGGGGAGTGGCTCACAAACCACCCAGGCCATCGCCTAAAACCATACTCATCCCCCTACTGGAACCAGGCTCTCCTTGCCCTGAAACTAGTAGGCGCGCGGATCCACCATGCCTTCCCATACAGAAGGGAAGGCCCTGGCCTCAGCCCCCGTCGCCATGCAATTGTGCACAATGGACAAGTTGTCACAACTCGCCTCAACCCCCAAGATCGTCCTCCCATCCGCCCAAGACTCCTTGAGCTCCTCCTTCCCTCCGTGAGATTTGACCTTAAGGAATTGTGGAAGGACGTCTATCACCCCATCCTGTCAGCAAAGGTGTCCAACACCTTATGGAGGGTGCTCCACTGTTCATACAGGAAAGGGGACCGGACTGGCCCTACCTTCCAGCACCGAAGCTGCCCCCGCTGTGTGGAGCCTATTGACTCCCACCTCCATCGTTTTTTCACCTGTCCAGGTGTCGCCGCATCTTGGCCAAAGGCCCGCGCGCTCCTCCATGCTCAGCCCTGGTCTGGACACCCTGTGCAAGACCTCATGTTTGAGCAGACATTGCCTGGTTGCCACCGACCCCTCCGTGTCCTCGCCTATGCCACAGCCATCTGGACCATCCATAACTCCTTCCTTCGTGCTGCCTTTGACCAGCAGGTGTGGACCCTTCCACACATGATCACCCACTTTCAGGTACACTTTGAGATGGCCCTGAAGGTCTGCACTATGTCGCCAACCCTCCCCGCTCAGTTGTCACTGCAGCACGGCTCTGGCGCGCAAACCCCCTCCCTTTCTCGATGCCTCCTCCTCCCCTTCCCTCGCCTCAGGCTCTTAAGAGCCCAGGCGTAATTCAATAAACATCGATGAATCCCCCCTTGGGTTGGGACCATCTAGTACTAAAAAAAGGAAGCCCAGGTCATATAATAATAAAAACAACTATTGGATGCTGGGTTGCCAAAGCCATACCAGAGTCCCTAGGCCTCGCCGTTGTTGCTTGTGTGGAAGAAGGATGGAGGAAATCATGTAGTAATGGACTATCACCATCTGAGTGCCATCACTTGGAAAGATAACTACCAGCTACCTAGGATTGATGAATCCTTACGCCTCCTTTTTGGATCTAAATTCTACTTCACAATGGATCTTGCCAGTGGGTACTGGCAAATAAAGCTTGCACCAGATGACCAAGAGAAATGCACGCTTAAAGTGAGTGAAGGTTTATTTGAACCACTTGCATGACTCAGGGGCTGTGCAATACCCCGTCCACTTTCCAGAGTGCCTGGACTGCCTTTTGGGGGACCTGAAGATGTAGTGCGTGCTGATATACCTGGATAATGTAAATATTTTTTCGTGAACATTTAATCAGCACTTAGTTCACTTGAAGGAAGAGTTAAGATGGCTATGCTCTGTTGCGTTGATGTTAAAGCTCACCAAATGTCATTTCTTTCAAACCAAGATGCAAGTCCTTAGTCATAAGGTCAACTGCAAAGGAAGTTCGTCCTTGCCTGAAAAGGTGACTGCTATTGAGAAAATGATTTAACCCAGTAGTTTGCATGTCATTCAGGTCTTTCTTGGCATGGTTGGGTACTACCAACAATTTATATCACACTTCACTTGCTAGATGAGCCATTACCCTACCTTCTCCATAAAAAAGTTTCTTTCTGATGGTTTTTTCCCCAGAATCAGTCCTCTGATGTCTTAAGAAAAGCCCTGAAACTTTTTTTCTCGTTGTAATCACTTGTTGCAACTGAACTTATTCAAGACTGGTAAGTTTAATAAAATAAGTGGGGAGATCAGTGTGCACCCAACGTCAGTAAAAGGTTGGGCAAGCGTGGCAAAGGGCACAGGGTCAGTTGTTGCTCCATCCAAAGTTAGAAAGTGCCCCAGCAACACCAGTGGCCAATACAAAACTAAGAAAACAGCGGGGAGTATTTTGCCAGAGATTTTAGCTTGGCAAGCAAAATGCAACCAGTACATAAAAACTCCCCACTCTCAGCTCCTGTCATCAGTGGAGCATGTGATTCGAGTTTTTCTGGATATAAATTTATCGGTGCTTTGGGAGAAGTTCTGCGGTGATGTGAGAAAACACTTCCTAGCCATTGTATATGCCGCACTGCACTATATGACCCAGGGGTTGATTGGCCCTAATATTTAAAACAGTGCAAAAGAAAACGACACTGCACAGGTGCAAGTGGTGACTGATCTCCCAGATGTTCAACATGTGGTTGAAACAAAACGCATGCGTTGGAATAATTATAACAAAATTTTGTCACTTTTGACTTTCTCTACACAACGGTGATACATGAAGTACTAGAACACTATCTACTGGATGGACTAGATTTTATGGGGAACTACACTCTGATGAAATCAGCACTTCATGCTTATGCTGGAGCTTAGCATGAGCAAAGCAATTGTAGTGATCACCCCAATCGTGGTCATTGTAGAATACTTAACATAAATTTTTACACACTGAGTTATTAATATTAATTGGGCAGGACTCCCACTCATTCCACTATATGGTAGTTAGAGCACCCCCTATCTGCACCTATTGTTGGCTTTTGGCCATAAAGCACACACCAGCCCTTCCAGAAAGGGCATCACTCAGAATGAAGTCCTTCCCAACGCAATGGGAAGTGCTGACTCCCATTACAGACCTGCCATTGACACCAATGCCGCCTTTCTCATGGGGCACGTAGGGGTGTTACATTCAGGAAAACCTGTGTCCCCACAAGGGTGCAAAAAGACCAAACATGCCCATAGATCAGCGGCCAAGGAAGCAGCTCTGGCAGCATCTGTTATCCCACCTTTCTAGATCCAGAATGCATCAAGTCATTCGCAGCTGAAGCAGCTTGAAAATCTGCTCACAAATCATATCGGGCCCACCAACCTGATGTCCAGATGTTTGAGTCAGATTCTCCCATGCAAAAAAACTATGCGCCTATCAAAACTGATTCTCCCAAATCAACCCTCCCCAAATTTTTGTTGACCTCCAATGGTGCATCTCAGGAGCGCCTCATTTAAAAGTGACTTAAATCAAAAAAACCAAAACTGATACTAAACCCAGCGCAAAGTAACCCCCAAAGGACACATACACGGGGGTGAAAAACTGATTGCAAAAAGAAGCTGCTGACCAAGCGGTGCTGGAAGGGTAAGGGCCCTTCTCATCACACCTAAGGTGCAATATGGGTCTCCCAAACGATAGAGACGTTGAACATTGCTGGACTTAAGGCCTCGCCATCCCAAGCTAGAAAATTGAGTTTTTAAAACACAAATTACCTGTAGACACCCTGGCAATTAAGGAATACCACAGCTCACATGGTGCGAGGACACATGGGAAACTATACCTTTCCCTCCCTTTCTTTTTGTTCACCACACTATGGAGTGCTTATAGGTGCAATCCATAGTTTAAATTTATTTCTAAAAATTCTAGATCGATGGTCATATGCTAGTCATGTCCTTTTGATGGGATTATGATGTGAACGCTATTGCTGATATATGCCCTGACCTGTGCACGGGCTCACTGGGAATTCGTCTCATCTGTAACCTCCCTCACACTTCCACCTGATCCATTTGTGATTGGCGACCTGAACTGCTGGACCAACCCAGCCATCAACCACTGGCCTTCAACGCCTACCCCCCGCAGGGGCATGTCAAACTCCACACTCTAAAAGCCAGCTTGGGGCTTTTTGATGCCCTCCCCAAGCATGCACTGTTGCTACCCAACATGTCCCGTCACCATGTGCACAATGGTCAGCTAAGGTCTATGTCCCGCATTGACCTCATTCATGCCCCATTAAACTTTTGCCCCCAGATTGCACGCCTTACAATGACAAAAGATCAATTTCTCTGATCACAGGATGGTGTTAACTTTAAACTTTGTAAAACCCAATGGCACAGGCGCTGAAGTGGTGCAAAATTTTTCTGGCCAAGATCACATTGCCCATGTTTTCAGCATGGATGTACACCAAAACTTTGGCACCAGAGTTCGTCACACCGTTCTGTGCTGATCCGCTTTCTACCTGGTCAGCCTTCAAAGCAAAAACCATCCTTCAAGCACGCCAAATCTCATCACGAAGCTCTTGTGCTGCTTCAGCAGTCATTAAGAGAATGCTAGTGGAAATGGACCAACTGGGTCCAATGTACCTGCAGCAGGGTACAGTCTGGCTAGGGGCTGTATGTAGGCAGAAGTGTCTGCTCATCTCACGCGCTGGTAAGACAACACAAACATCACATTTGTGTTCAGCTCAAGGAAAAAATATAATGGCTGGTGAAAGTTGCTCTGGCTACATTTTCCACAAAATTTTCACACTCCAACAGAGCTTGGCCTGCACACAAGTGAGGCAGCTGGACAACTCTGTCGCAGACACTCCAGCTGAAGTGGCAGTCAAATTTTGAGCTTTTACTCTGAGCTGTAAGTATAAACCTGTTTAACCTGCCAAAATTGATGAGTTTCTTGATAGTGAAAATATCCGCACTGTTTCCTGATACCCATAGTTAATTTTTAAAATTTTTAAATTAAAATTTTATTTGGGGAGGGACGGCCATAGGATGGAAACTTTAAATAAACACCAACTACAAAACACCAAGAAAAATGAGAAAACCACAGAGGAGCCTATGCTACATCCTGTTGTCAGCAGGACTGCTAGTGGAAGGAAGAGGGGGAGTGACAGGGGAGGCCTGGGCCAAAACTGAAAACGAAAGAGAGGAAAGGGTCCATTGATAGGAACCAGATGGGGAAAAAGGATGACACCAACCGGCGTTGGCAGGATGTCAGGTGGCCAATCAACCAAGCTTGAAAGTGATCCGTGAGGTGGGAATGGAAGCGACGCACAGCTTCATGTAGGGTTGAAGTAGTGCTAGAGAGTGCATCAAGGACAATTTTGTGTATCATCCATAGCGCTATTCCACAATTAACTTGTGGAGTGATGGGTGGATAGGGGAGGTAATGGAAAAGGCGAAGATGTACTTAGACAGGCTGGAAGTTTGTTCAATTTCCTGGCAGAAGAAGCGCATAACATCTCACCAGATTTCCTGTGTTGGCGGACAATCTTCCAATTGATGGACTAAAGATCCGTATTAATTACATACAATGCATTAATTTTAAGAAGCATTGGACTGCATAGCTGTGCGATATAATTTTCTCAGGCATCTCACCACATGGACACAAATTTTGGATTGTAAGAGAGAATGGTGAGTGTACCACTAAATGTTCTTCTAGATCTCCAAATAGTATGGGATGTCAATCTTATCAAGGTAGTCCATTCAGCAATGTGGTAGGGACGTTGGGGTACCAGGTTATTTAGAAAAGCTTGCCCATGGACTTCTTGTTTGAAACGGGGAGTAGGGCGACCCCTCTAGGCGGTGTGACCACTTATGCTGGTTCTCCACTCAGCGCTCTGCATGGAGAGGAGAATTTGTTTCATGGGGTGACATACCATGTGGGCCCACGGCAGAGGGATGAAAGGCAAGATAGTTTAACAGATAATGGGGGTGGGTAGGTTTGCAGAGGCCCAGGGCGCAGGAAAAGCTAGAGAGGGCCGCGCATGACCAATGTTGGTCTGGGAGCGTAGGGTTGGTGACTGCAACGATCTAGGTGCCAAGTATTTTAATGGTATGGGCCTCAAAGTTGAGCAGGACCATACCACCACTATAATGAGGAGCAAACATGATATTCAGGCGACTGGCATTAAGTGGCCTAACCAAAGTCACCCTAAAGGAGGGCATACAAAGAGGTAAAAAAATAGTAGAAAGGCGATAGTTGGACCACAAACCAGACTTTGGACAGGAGCATAGAGTTAGCAAGCATAACCTGGCCTGGGGTAATCTGGTGGGCTCTGAGAGTAGCAATGCGCTTTGTGACATTGTCTATGATGTGGTGCTCCTTTAACAATGAGGCGAACCCTCCCGCTATCAGCCACACTCCTAAATGGCGTACTGGACCAGAAGTGGGTCTTGGCGCAAAAGGGAGCACAGGTGGGGCAGTATGGGGTGGGTGAAAAAAAAAAGAGCCTGTGAGCTAGCTGATGAAGAAGATAGGTAACGGGGTCTGGTGACTAGCAGGCTTAGTACCAGACGAGGAGAATGATTTAAGTTTTGGAGGCGTTAATTGCGGAGTTACTGACCCTGGAGTAAGCCTGGATAGTAGCCTCAAGCGCGTGCATCTTAGTTGTTAGAATCCCCAACCACACAATCATCAGCAAATGGCAGCATCTTAACTGGTGCTTGGCCGTGCACATGGACACCAGTAAGGTGGGCATTCACTTTGCATAAAAGTGGGTCGAGGCTGAAGTTGTACAAGAGTGGTCTAAGAGGGTCCCCTCGGCGTAGGCCCTTTGAGGGCGGACTACATCAGTGAAGAAGCCAGGGCCACGCACAGTCATTGCGGCGGATTCCATAAGTAAAAGCACCCAATCAATGAGTTGATGGGGGGAGGTGGAGCTTGTATAGGCAGGCTTTAAAGTAATCCCAGTTAACCCTATTATAAGCCTTCTGCTAGTCTAATAAAACAAGTGCCCCAGTAGCCGTGGATTGGCAGACGTTGGCCACAGTGTGTATGTTGCACCATATAAACCTCTTGGGAGTAAAACCAATTTGCTCATAGGAGATTATATCAGAGGCAACTTCCCCTTGGTGGTTGGCCATAATTTTACCAAATATTTTAATATCTATTAGTAATTGATATGGGGCGCCAGTTGGCCAAGTCCAGCTTATCACCTTTATTATACAGCATTATATTATACGCCTCCTGACCCCCAGGGAGGAGGCGCGTTTTCAACAAACACTGATTCATTGAGGCTAGCAATAAAGAGGAAAAATATTTGTAATTATTCTTATAGAACTCATAAGGAATCCCATCTGGACCTGGGCATTTCCTGTGTGGTGCAACGCAAATGGCATACCAGAGTTTATTCTGAAAATTAAATTCATCAACTACGGATAACAGGAAGTGGGACGGTTATGCGCAATATTAAGAAACTATTCAAATTCAGTCAGTTCAACTGGATCAGATTGATACAATTTGGTGTAATATTTTCAAAATTTGATTTACATTTTGGCTGGAGTTTCTGCAATGGAGTGGTCTAGCTTCCTCACCTATGTGCAACCCAAGCTTAGTTGTCAAAGTGTGAAATTTTTGGAAAAATAGGTGGAGCACATGTCTTCTGCCATTATATATTTTACCTTGTACTGTACACAAACTTGAAGTTTGTGTTACTTTATCAGTGCGTTGATATGAGAAGAGACTTCTGCCCACTTATGACCCCAAGCCAGGATGTATTATGTGGCAGGGACATTAGACTCCAGGTGGTCCACTTCTGAAAGCGTGCTCATATATTGACCATGGAATTGGCCTAGGAGCAATGCAATGAGAGGTGGCATGCCTGACGGATGGTGTTCACTTTGAAGGGTGACCAGGTAGTAAGTGGGTCTACACAGAATTTTGTCGCAAACTCCAGTGAAAATTTTTCGGTGTCCACCCATGAGGAAAACCTGGGTGACATGATCTTGGATGGACGAAGTTTGCACCATTTTGGCGCCTGTGCCACTGGGCTTGAAAAGTGAAGGAAATTGTCACCAACCTGTATCCAGAGAAATTAATTTTTGTCAGCATAAAGTGTGAAATCTGGGGCTGAAACTTTAACGGGGCAAGAATATGGCCAATGTGGGACATAGACATTAGCTGACCGTTGTGCACATGGGGATGGGACATGTTGGAAAGCAGCGGTGCATGTTTGGGGAGGATATAAAAAAGCCCTAACGTGGCTTTAAGAACATGTAGTTTGACATTCCCCTGCGGGGGAGGAGGGTAGACGTTGAAGGCCAGGAGCTGGTGCCCAGGTTGGCCCAGGAGTTCAGGTTTCCCACTACAAGCGGGTCATGAGGAAGCGGGAAAAAAGTTATGGCCAAAAGGAATTCCTGGCGAGTCTGCGCAGAGGTTGGGGAATAAATATGAATGATAGTGCGCACTTCATCGTCCCAAGAAAAGAAAACTATGAGCAAATGGCCATTGAGCTACTAATTTTTAGAATTAAGTTAAAACTACAGGTCGCACATTTAAGCACCCCACAGTGAAGTGAACAAAAGAAAGGGAGGGGAGGAGCATGGTTGCCCATTGTTCCTCGCCACCATGTGGACGATGGGCTTCCTGAATGGCTAGGATGTCCACTGGTAAATTGTTCTTTAAAAACTTAGTTTCCTAGCCCAGGAAGGTGAGGCCTTGAGTCCAGAAATGTTCAACGTCCTTATTGTGAAGGCTCCTCCAATAAAACCTTAGGTGCTATGGGAAGGGCTCCTTGCCCATCCTTTGCCACTTTTACAGCCTAGTTTTGACCGCATCTCTGGTACTTTGTACGAGGTCTTAAGGGATTCCTTCACTTTAAATGTAGTATCAGTTTTTTTGGCATTTGTTTCTTTTGACACTTTGAATTGCTGTGCTCCTGTAGTGCATCATAAAAGGTCAACAAAAATTTAAGAGGTTAGTGGGTAGTAGGATCGGTTTTGATTGGTGCTTGGTAATTTTGCTCAGGTAAATCTGATTTACCCATCTGGTCTGCAGGTTGTTTGGCCCAATCTGATTGGCGAGCTGATTCTCAAGCCACCTCAGCTCTAAGTGACTTGATGTCATCCTGGGTCTAGGCAGGTGGGATCATGGATGCAGCCATAGCCGCTGCCTTGGCTGCTGCTCTATGGGCCTATTTGGCTTTTTTGTGCTCATGTATGGACACAGGTTTAACCTGAATGTAACATCCCTGTGCGCTCCATGGGAAGGCAGCTTTGGTGTTAATGGCAGGTTCATAATGGGAGTTTGCGCTGCACATTGTATTGGGGAGGTTTTGTTTTGAGTGATACCCTCTCTAGAATGGCATGTGTGTGTTTTGTGGCCAAACGCGTGACAAAAGGTGTAGATAGGGGGCGCACTATTCATCGAGATGCAGAACGGGCAGGATTCCTGCCCATCAATATTCACCACTGCAGTGTGGGGGATTTGGGTAAAGTCTTCCACAATGATCACGGTTGGGGTGTTTACTGCAATCACTTTGCCCGTGCACAGGTCTGGCATAAGCGTAAAGCATTGCATTTCAAAGGACTACAGTTCCCCATAGCTTTTAAGCCCAATCATGAGGTGGTGCTGCAGCACTGTGAGCTTTATTGTTATGGGGAGAAAGTTGAAGGTAAAAAAATTTGGTTTGATTTGGTCCACTGAGTGCGCTTTATCTTGACCACCCATTGACTATCTGGGAGATCTACACCAAACGCACCTGCCCAGCTTTGTCCGCTGCCTTTTTAGTCTCAAACACAAGATCTAACCAACTGTGGGTCATAGAGTGTGGTGCAACATATACTGCGACTAGGGGGTGTTTGTGCACACCTCCACAGAACATTTCCCAAAGCGCCAATTGGTTAATATCCAGGAAACTCGAACCCTGTGTTCCATGGATGACAGAGGCTGGGAATGCGAAGTTTTGATGAACTGGTTGCATTTCTCTTGCCAGGCTAAAATCTCTGGGGAAATACTTAGCCGGTTTTTTATTTTTATATATGCCGCTGGTGTCTCTGGGGCGTTTATAAACTTTGGATGGTGCAAACCCCAACCCTGTGCCCTTTACTTTTTCTAGAGAAACTGCTACATAACATTGAGTGCATACTAAAGTAGCTTTTCTTTCTCATAACAATCACTTTAGTTACTATGATTTGATTCAAACAGCAAATTTGGATAATCACACACAGGAGAGATGTGCGACTTTATCAATAAAAATAATACAACATGGGCGAGCATCATGGCGAGCGGTGCACTTAATGGTGCAACTAAGGGCAAGAAACGCCCTGGAGGGGGACCAGGAACCCAATCCGCAAAGAAATTGCAAACCCAGACACCGTCTGGGTTCATGGTATTCACTGTAAAGCACGCGCAATATATGTACATTCAGTTCGACCAACCCTTGTCAAAGGTGGAGCACGGGATTAGACTCTTCCTTGGGGATGAGTCACCAACCCTGTGGGAGAAGACATGTGAGGCACAGCCCTCACTTTTACCTCACGCGGTATACATAGCCACCAACAACATGGGCCGCGGCTGGATCAATATTGGTTTTGAAACAGCCAATGAAGCTGATACTGCAGCAAAAGTCTATGTGGAAATTGCCCTCCCCGAGGGCAAAAAAATTGTGCACATTGTGCGCACCAGATGGAATAAAGTGAAAACTTTGTTCATCTCTTTTGACTCACTCCCCACCAACCTTCCTCATAAGGTAATTGAGGAAGAGCTCCGCAAAGGTCTCATGGCCTATGGAGAAATTCAGCAACTCAAATTACAGCAATTTCGCCTGATGCCCAACCTGTGCACGGGCAAAGCTATCACCATAATCAACCCCTTCCCAAAAGTGGAAGAGGACTTATCCAGAATTCCCCACACAGCAGAATTTCACTTTGCAGATGGGGGCCAGTCAGCTGCATTCTGAGTTACACCGGAACGCGCACTGCCCATTTGCAACCACTGTGGCTCACTGGGCCACAAGGAACATGCATGCCCTGTGAAAGAGGGCTTAATGGAAAATGATTATTGTGACGAAGCAATGAACAAAGATAATGAAAACTTTACCAAAATAACTTATGGTCACCACCCATTCCGCTGGGGAGAAGATGGACTATACTCCATCGTGGATCCAGTTACACGCAAAGAACATAAAGCAGCACAAAAAGCCTGCAAGTGAGCAGCGAGAAAAGCGGCGGCATACGTGGAGTCTGCCATTAACCCTAGACAAATTGGGGAGGATATTTCAGATATTCACCAAGCCAACCAATAGAACAATATGCCCAGGTCAAAAATTTTCACAGTAACCTGACCGAGTCACAAAGCGACATCAGTCATGCACATACTGAGGAACAATGCAACCGCAATTTTGGGCGAAATTGCGGTGCACAATTCACCAAAGTTGAACCTCAAAAATATAGAATCCAATCAACAATCTGCATCAAATCAAAATGAGACCTGTGCGGGAAAGGTTGATGCAAATGCAAAAAACTGCAATTCCTGTGAAGGATTGAGCTAAATCAAGGAACTAACAATGGAAGTGAAAGAGTTGTAGTACAGAAGCGGAGCATGGCCAAAATGAGCTGCGGAGGGATAGGGCCAGAGGGCCCTCCTAACCGCTCCTGAGGCGCCGCGAGCACCTCAGTGTCAATAGGGATGCTAAACATTGTGGGAGCCAGGGCTCATACGTCCCAAGCCAAAAAGCTGTAATTCCTGCAAAAACCTCTTGTAGACACCTTGGCCATCCAAGAAACCCACTGTCTACAAGGGGAATAAGAATCCTGGTCAACCAGGGTCGCACCATCACAATCAGTATGGACATCTCACTATGGGGTGATCATCTGAAACAACAAAAAATTCAAAATTACAAATTCGTCATTACACCTACATGGTCAAGTCCTGGTAGCAACAATCACATGCTAAGAGGAAATAGTTTTGATAGCATGTGTCTATGCACCGTGCACTGCAACTGAGAGAAATTTTTTTTGAAAACAAACCTACTCTCACTCTCCCACCAGATACCATTTTGAAATGCGATTTCAACTGCTGGGATAACCCTGATACGGATCAATGGCCTAATCCCAGGGGAAACCCACCTGAACACATTGAATTCCGCACAATGAAGGCATCTTTTGGCCTACAGGATGCTCTCCCCCCAGTTCACCACTCCTTCCCCACATGACGTGGCCCAACATATGCGAGAGAGCGCTCATATTGATGAGTTGCATTGACCACATCCTCATCCCGCAATCCCACCGCTTAAGAATCTCCAAATTTACAACAAATAAAATCAATTTTTCTAATCCACTGATTGGTTATGGTGCAGTTAGCGCCAACCCAATCTCACACACAGGTGTCACCTTGGAGAAAGCTTCACTCAGAAATATAAAATTGCCCAAGATATCTGACTGGGCTGAAAACAAGGCTACAAACCTAGAATTCACAGCCCCATTCACTTTGGATCCCATCAGAACATGAGAAAATTTCAAAAAGATTTAATCAACAAAAAACGACATATTGCATCACGTAAGTACACCACGGACATGGCCACAATCAAGCGTACCTTGGCAGAACTAGACCACCAGGAGATAAATACCCCAAGATCTGGCTATAGCCCCAACTGGGGACGCAAATGGGCAGAAATATCTGCCTGACTTAACAATCTCATCTTTATACACCAACATAGAATCAAAGTATTAAACAAAGGTAAGTTCATAAAGGAAGGCGAAACCTGTTCAACATAATTTTTCACCAACTCCACTCCTGTGGAAACCAGCCCGTGTGCACACAAGTCTGCAAATCCAACGGCACCGTGGCAACTGACCCTGAGGAGGTCAAGGCGGAAGTATACCGTTATTACACCAAATTATACTGTGATATACTGACAAACCCACAAAATCAAAAAAATTATACAAACTGCCAAGATACGAAGTAAACCACCAAATTACAACATACTATCCCTAATTACACGGGAGGAGCTTTGGGAGACAATTTTCAGCAACATGTAGGAAATGTCCAGGGCCTGATGGGATACCCTACAAATTTTACAAAAAATATTTTCAACAAACCGCCCCCCTCCTATTAGCGTCTATGAGCCAGTGCTTGTTGGAAACACGCCTACTACCAGGAGGCCATGAATCCTACATTATAGCCTTGTATAAAACTGGTGACAAGTTGGACCTGGCCAACTGGCGCCCAATTGCACTCTCCAACTCTGACACAAAAATTCTAACAGAAATTTTAGCAGCCAGATTAGGCGCAATTGCCTCTGACGTCCTATCACCCAACCAGTTTGGGTTTATACCAGGGCGTTCAATCTGGAACAACATTCACCCTGTTGCAAACATTTGCCAATCCAAAGAAACTAGTGCCCTGGTCTTCTTGGATCAGGAAAAGGCGTATGACCGTGTTAGCTGGCCATACCTAAAAGAATGTCTACATGCCTACAAACTCCCACCAAGATTTGTAAAATGGGCGATGCTCCTAACAGAATCTGCAACCATGGCTGTATGCGGCCCTGGATTCCTAACAAACAAGATTAAACCACACAGAGGGCTCAAACAAGGGGATCCCCTTAGCCCACTGCTATACAATTTCAGCTTTTACCCGCTCCTCCTAGTAACTGACTCACGTCTCATGGGGATAACCGCAAAAGGACAACCAAAAGTCAAGATATTGGCCTTTGCGGATGACTGCGTTGCAGGTATAGCAAACAATGAAGACGCCCGACAGCTGGAACACACTCTAGAGGAATACTCCAAGGTGAGCAATGCATCGCTCTTCAAAAGGAAGACAGAAATCATCCTCTTAGGAAAATACACAAACAACTGTGACACAACACCAGAACCTCATACTAACACACGAAGGAAAAACCCAATCATTTTACCCTTTGCAACACCTCCCACCACCACTTCTTTCCAACACCTTGGAATTTGGCTAGAATCAGGGGGATATGCTAACGAGACAATGGAAAGTAACCTGCTACAACAGGTATCCAAACGCGTCGCCTCCCTTATTGGAAGAACCCCAGGATTAACAGGGCGAGTTACAGTTGCTAACTCACTCATCACCCCAATACTATGGTACCCAGCCCACGCAATCGCCTTCTCATCTATCTTTATAACTTCAATCCGCGCACTTATCCAGGGCTGGCTGTGTCCTGGCTCTCACCCTCATATATGGATGAAAACACTATTTGGCCCACGCTCAAGCGGAGGCATGGGACTAATAGATTTTGAGAGCCACGCCAATCACATCCTAGGTACCTGGATAAAGGAAATCCTTGCACCAGACCTCCCGCAACAACATTGTTCCAGAGAAGCAAGGACTTACTTTGCATAGGCACTCAAATCAACCAACCCTATAGCCCACCCAGACTACTTACACACCTTGCCAAACACCCTACTGCAATGGGTCAGCATGGAACCTCCCCTCATTTCAAACATATCCTCCTGTCTATCCGCTGTATGGGATGGACCAAAGAGAACATGGGTACTATACAGGGAAGGGGACGATACAGCCCCCAATTCAAATCAAGAAACCCAGAAAACCACCCCCAGAGAGATATACTCGCAACAACCCCAAACATAGCTAGGATAGAATACCTAGATATGTTGGACATTCCCTATGATTTAACCACACAGAAGGCAGTGTGGAAAATGACTCACCACTCACTCCTACAGCTGAGTATAAGAGCAAACACCTGGCGCTGTCTGAGAGGACCTATAGGATGGCGGACCGCTCCAACTCCCTCCACGAAACATGTGAAGTATGTGGAGGGGAGGGATCCCTACATCACCGCCTAGAAACATGCCTCCAACCAAAGCTATATGGCAGGAAGTCGCACGCCTGCTTAAGATCCAAAACGAACAGGAATTCTCGATATCAAAGAGCATTTTCACGCTCCAAATTGAGTCACCAATCCCATCTACCCTCCGCTCCCTAATAGTACCCATTGCAATGTGGACAATCCACACAATCGCATTAGATGCGTTCAAGGGCACGGTTCCAACCATACATGGGGTTATTAACAGATTCCATGTCCACTTACTAGAGCACTTCCAAGCCTGGCTCTATGGATATATGAGACCAAGGCAAAAAGCGCTCATAGAATCATGGTTCCCACTCTGGTTCCTCCACACAGACCCTTTCCTTCACACCTGCTCCATAGCAGGGGAAACCCCCTCGGAGTAGTGCACCAACCCCCATACCTGGCAGTCCCGCTGGCAAAAGTGGTAACTTGAGTACCCTGGGGTGCCCAATTTTATATTTGTAGGTTATTTCCTTAGTTTTACATATATTTGGTAATGTCCGTCCCCTGGTCGGCTTACCTCAGTTAGATAAAAAATTGGGTGCATTCTAATATTCTTTTGATAAAAAGAAACTTATCTAATATTGATTCAAATTTGTTGCAATTAGTGCTTGCAACAAGAGAGGAAAGTTTAAATATAGTTAATTAATTTAATTACTCAAGATGAACTCTGGTATGCCATTCACAGTGCACTGCACAGGAAATGCCCAGGCCCAGATGGAATTCCATATGAGTTCTACAAAAAATATGTTAATTGTTTCTCTACACTAATGCTTTCCTCAATAAACAAATGTCTTTAAGATAAGCGCTTTTTCCTGGGGCCAGGAGACCTACATGATAATGCTGTATAAGAAAGGGGATATGCTGGGTTTGGTGAATTGGCGCACCATCTCACTTACTAATACAGATACTAAGTTATTCACTAAAGTTATGGCCAACTGCCAGGGTGAAGTTGCTTCAGAAGTAATCTTCTCTGTAAGGTTCAGTTTCATCCCCAAGCGGTCAATATGAGTCAACATACAAACCGTAGCCAATGTCTGCCAATCCATGGCTACTGGAGAGCTTTGTTCTTAGACCAATAAAAAAGCTTATGATGGGTTCAACTGGAATTACTTCCAAGCCTGCCTCCACAAATTCAACTCCCACAAAGGTTCATTAATTGGGTGATGTTGCTCACAGAGCCTGCCACAATGGCTATGCGTGGCCCTGGCTTCCTCACTGAAGTGGTTCACCCTCAAGGGCTCCGCCAAGGGGACCTTTTAATCCCGCTCTTAAACAACTTCAGCCTTGACGCACTTTTACGCAATGTGAATGCCCGCCTTGCTTGTATCCATGTGTAAGGACAAGCACCTGTTGGGATGATGGCATTTGCTGATGATTGTGTGGTTGGGGTGTCTGAAAACCATAATGCACGAGCACTGGAAGCAACTATCCAGGATTACTCCAGGGCCAGTAACGCCGTTCTTAATGCCTCCTAAACCAAAATCTTTCTCCTCTTCTGGTACCAAGCTTGCTGGTCACCAGCGCCCCATAGTCATCCTGTTCCAGCAGCTAACTCTCTGGTTTGTTTGCCCTTGCCACCCCATATCGCCCTACTTGTGCTCCCTTTCGTGCCAAGACCCACTTCTGGTCCAGTGCTCCATTTGGGAGTGTGGCTGAAGGCGAGAGGGTTCGCCTCATTGGTAATGGAGAACCACATCCTAGACAATGTCACAAAGCGCATTGCCACTCCCAGAGCCCACCAAATTATCTTCACGACTGGGTTACATTTGCAAACTCTATGCTCCTTTAAAAAAGTTTTGTTGTGAACCATGTCATCGCCTTTTCCTCTCTCTTCACCTTGTTATATGCCCTCCTACTATGGTGGATTTGGTTATTCCGCCCTCCCCCTGTGTGCCTGGATGTCATGTTTAGCCCTCACCATAATGTTGGTATGGGCCTGCTCAACTTCGAGGCCCATGCCACCAAAATACTTGGAACCTGAATCACTGCAGTCATCAAACCCACAATCTCAGACCAGCACTGGTCACGTGTGGCCCGCTCCAATTTTTCCCACACTCTTTGCCTATTCAATTCTACCACCCCCATTTTCTACTTAACTATCAAGCCTCTCATCCCTCTGCCAGGGGCCTGCATGTGATGCCGCCTCACTTCAAATATATGCTCCTCTCATGCAGAGCGTTGAGTAGAAAATCAGAAGTGGACGCACCTCCCAGAGGGGTCTCCCTACTCCCTGTGACGAACGGGGTCCTTCCACATTGTAACGAAACAGTTGGGAAAAAAGGCCCAAGTGAGGGCCCACAAATATGAGAGTGCTTCTATGGTCAGGTCCTTCATTCGTTGGCTTGATGAGCGATTATTGATGTATCCTTGGAATATGGTAAGGATGATGCTAACACTGAGGAGAACAGTTTGTCCATCAGAGAGAGCGTACAGAGAGGCGACTGCTCTGTCAAAGTCTGAGGAATGGTCCTTTTTTCGCTCTAAATCCAGGGTTTTCCTCCAAGGTTTGAATAAATGATTTCAAGATTTATACTTTATTTCAGATTTTTAAGGTTTTTATTTTATATAGTATAAGATGAAGTTGTTCTAAACACCTTCATATGATTATATTTATGTTAGGGAACGAAGGATAAGGGGAATTTGTTCCTGTGGAGTCCACAGATGGTGGGCTATCTGCGGGCCTATTTAGAGAATCTTAGCCTCCAATATTCCCATCTAGACACATTCTAGACCATTTGTTAGGAACCTCAGGCGTTATGGAAACTTCTTCACATTTAATTTCATTTGTCAGGGATGAATCAGAGCTCAGTATTTCCATTTCGACCTTATTGCAAACTTTTAGATTATATTAATTAAAAGCTTTCTGGTGACTTCTGATTCTCTCAGCCACTGCTCCCCTCACACACTCATATCTTCCAACTTTGGCATAGTTCAGCTTGGAAGACCCCAATTCGCTGGGCTGCACTTCGCCTTTGCTCTTGATATTTTTTTTAGCGGTGGATTCAGCTTGGCAGCTCCTGATTTTCTTAGCTGCTATTGCTGTGGTTCTTGATATTACCACTTTTGTCATAATTTGGCTTGGCAGCCCCTGATTAGCTGGCCTGCCCTTTGTCATTGTCCTCATTATTTCTTGTTTTGAAGGATTTCAGGTTGGCGGCCTTTGATTGTCCTGACCGCCATTTATGCCAGCCCTTGTCACCTCCACTCTAAAGAAAATTCAGTTTGTTGCCATCTGATTTGTCAGAATGCTATTTCCAAGGGTCATTACCCTCAAACCCTATGACTTTATTATCATTATCAATATTATCATAAGCCCTGATCACTGCCTGGAGGATTGGGGCCATGTGGCGGTCAAGCAGCGACTTGATTGTCACATCACCCCCTCATAGGAGAGCCCCCTGCACCCCCAAAATTCCTCCACCTTCTGGGGCAGTTGGCGCAATTGGCGGCTTTTTCACGAATGATTCTTCTATTGGGTAGCTGACCCATTTTACCAAGTACCATTGCTTTTTGTGAATGATCTTGGTATCCAGGATTTCCTCCACCTCATACTCCGCCTCTATGGGGTTTTCTGACTGGAATGGCTCCAGATTTACTGGTATGAGACCTTCAAATTTCTTGAGCTGCGAAACATGAAAAACTGAGTGTGCATTTACTTCTGGAAAATTTTATTGTACGCCACATCATTCACCTGTATGAGGACCATGAAGGTCCTAGGTTGACGGGTCTGAACTTCCTACAATATCTCAGGTGTGTGTAGTGCTTGGCATTTATCACAACGTAATCCCCTCTTTGAGGGGCGGAGCCTCAGAGTAATGCGCATCTGCCTTCCTCTTCTGAGCCTCCGCCAACTTCTCCAGGTTAGCTCTCAATATCTTCAGATTTTCCCTGATTCCAATCACTAAATCATCTGACATGGGTTCATTCCCCCAGCGTGTCCCTCCATTATCCATGGGTGATACACATGGTTTGCGAAAAAGGGGGACATACCAGTCAACAAGTGTGCCAGGTTGTTGTACGTGAACTTGCAATTCTCAAACACTTGAATCAATGATCTTGTTGTGTGATGAGGTAGTACCATAGGTACTGTTCAAGGGTCTGATTGACCCTTTCTATCTGGCCATCTAATTGGGGATGGTAAGTGGAGGAACGGCATTGTTTAATCTTGAGTTTATCCAGGAGGTGCCCCAAACCTAGAGATGTACTGTAGACCCCTGTCTAAGGTGATCTCGTCCGGGAGTCCATGTCAGGCAAAGACCTCCCCCATAAAGATTTCCGCCATGTCCTTCACCGTGAATTTAGAGGTGCATGGCAGAACTCAGCATATTTCTTTAGTTGGTCCACTACCACCATGACCGCATTGTAGCCCTCCAATTTTGGGAGCCCAGTTATAATTTCCATGCTAAGTGAGGTCCATGGCATTTGTGCAATCTGTAGTGGTTTCAACTTCCCTGCACATTTGCTTTGAGATGGCTTCAATCAGGCACAGGTAAGGCAGTGCGCGGTATACCCTCTCACAGTTCCCACTAGGCCTGGCCAGGAGTAGTTCTGGCATATCAACTTGATTTTTTTACACACCAGGGTGTTCCGCCAGGGGGTGGTCATGACACTACCTTATTACCTCAGTTTAAAGCTCGAGAATCGGGATCTATATGTGGGAATGGTGCAGAATAAAGCCCTCTCCTTTCTATAATTCTTGTAGCCTTCTCTTGGATCCCCTCCATCTATCACTTTCCTGACCTTATCCCAAACTTTGGTGCGTCGTTAGGCTGTCCAAATCCTCTCTGTTAAGTCAGAGCGTTCTTCCTGTATCGATGCAAACACCTGGGGAGGGAGCATTGTGGCCATGTTGAACACGTCCAGCTCCTCCTTCACAAAGGTCATTTTGGGTCCCAGCTAAGTAGGTCTGGGAGTACGTTGCTCTCACAAGGCTTGTATTATATCTTGAAATCATATTGCGACAGCTTAGGTGCCAGTGGCTTGTCTCTGGTTCATCATATGGGGGCTCTTGTGGAACTCAAGGGACCTGTGGTTGGTCTAAATCATGAACGGGTGGCACACGTACATCAGATGATGCTGCCACACATCTAGTGCTGTGACGATACCAAGAATTCCTTGTCATAGGTGGGGTAGTTTGTTTTCAAAGGTAGCATCTTACTGATGAAGTAACATAAAGGGTGCTCCCAACCATCCTCTCAAGTCTGCAAGTGGACCTCCCCAATGGCGAAATTGGACGCATCTGTCTCCACAATGAATGGTCAGTCAGCGTCTTGGTGCACTAGGACTAGCGCTGTGAGAAGGGCCTCCTTTATGGCCTGGAACGCCATATACTCTTCCTCTCACCATCGAAATGGGACTTGCTCAGTCAGTTGGGTAAGCGGGGATGTATTTCAGAGAGGTCCTTGGTGAATCTCCTCAGGAAATTTACCACCACTAAGTAACTGCGCACCCCCATCATATCCGTTGACGCTGCCCACTCCTTCATTACTGTCAGCTTGTCTGGGCAGATGGCCATTCCCTTTTCAAATACAACGTTGCCTAGAAAAGATACTGAGACCTTTTAGATCTCACATTTGGAGGGCTTCAATCGCAAGTTAGCCTTGTCTAGAGCCCTGAGGACCTTCCTGATGTCCTCCATGTTCATCTTGCGAGACTTGGATAATACCAGGATGTCGTCCAAGTATGTGACACAGAATTTCCAAATCAAGTCGCCCAGGGAATTGTTGATGGTCCTCTGGAAAATGGCTGGGGCGTTCTTAAGACTGAACGGCATGACCTTGTACTCATATACTCTTAAGTGACACTTGAAGGCCATGTATTGTTTGTGCTCAGGTATACCGGAACTTGGTTGAAGGCATCAACCAGGTCCAACTTTGAGAACACTTGGCTTCCAGAAATCATCTGAGGGATGCTGCCATCAGCTGGATGGGATAGGGGTCCATTTTGGTTATGGCGTTCAAATGGCGGTAGTCAACACAGGGGCGGAGTGCACCATTGGCCTTGGGGACCTGGAGGATGGGAGACACCACTGGTGATTTCAAAGCATAATCATCCCTCGCTCCAATATATCCTTTACATACTGTTCTAGGGCTTACCTTGCTCTGGGGTTCAGTGGGTACACTGGACTTCCCTACAGGAGTCAGCGTCCCCTTTGAACTTGAACGAGAATGCAAAAGGGCCCTGTGGAGCGCAGGTGGCGGAAACACTTCTCTGGAACAGGTGTTTGTTTTCTCTGAATTCCTCGGGTACCCTTTCCATCTCCATCCCTAGGTGCACAGAGTTCACTCCAGGCCTACTTCTGCCCAAGATAAAGAATTCTAACGTTACAGGTCCTTAATCCTTTGGATGAAGCGTCACCTGTCTTTCCTCCAGATCAAAGTGCGGGGAGTACTTGAGTTACCATCTCATGCCCAGAATGATGGGGTGGGACAGGTTCCAGATAGCGCAAAAGTCTTCCCAGAAGTGTTATGGTCCCTGTTAAAGTTTGATACTAGCTCAATATCCCAACACTCTGATGACTTGGAGGTGTCCGCAAAAATCATAGTACCCTTTTCTGACATTTTAACTTTCATTTTTTTTGGCTAACTCCCAGTCCAGGTAAAGTCTTTCCAGCTCTAGTGTCCAATAGTGTCCTTAGGTTTTCTAATCTGACCCCTATTCCCTTCTCCTTTCGCTTCAGAGTGCGCGGAATAAACAGATAAGAGGAACCATTTACTTTAATTGAGTGAAGAAATGTGAGCGGGGGTCAGGAAAAGGTTGTGAATGGGTAAGCCTGAGCTGCTGGGAGTTGCTGGTGCAGGAGCCACAGGGAATGGGGCAGTTTCACCCGGAGCCCACCTTCTCTTTTGCCCCACATGGTTTGAGATGGGCTCTGACTCCACGCATCATCCACTGAATCTACCATGGCTCCCAGGCTTAGAAATCCTGGCCAGGCCAAGGCTAGCTGGTTCTCTACCTAGGAGGCAACAGTAACCTCTTCCTCAAAGGTTTCCCCAGGCGAGTAGTGGCGATAGCTGTGAGGATGTCTGGGAAAAGATACTGTCTAAAATCCATGTGGGATGGGAAGGATTCACTTTTGTGGCTTTGTCTAGGGGCTGGAACAGCTGAGCGTACTCCTTGACGGACATTCTCCCTTAGCTGAGGGCCAAGAGCGCTGACCAGGCAGAATCCTGAGTGTCATTCGGGGCGGTGGCTCTTTCAACCAAATGGAGACAGACCTCCAGAGAGTTTGGAAGGGCCAGCTGTGTTTCCAAGAGTTTGGTGAGCCAGATGGACAGGTTCATCGGCAGGTCTGCTATCACCTGGGCGATCTGGAGGGATGTTGCTGTTGTCCCCCATTGGCTATGGTGAGGCAGGCCTGCAATCTGATGCAAGAGAAGATACTGTGCATTACACTCAACTCATCCGGGTCAGTGCTTGTCTATACTTGAATGCAGCATTGAAATATTGGATATAAGCAACGTAGTTCCATAAGGACGGGAGGAGGCGAGTGGCTTCTAATAGCAGGAACAGGATTAAAAAGATAACCATTTGGAGAGTGGTTGTGTGCTCATACCAAGTGGGTAGAGATCTCTTGTATGGTTTCCCCATCCCATCCCATAAAAGGGAGATTAAAATAAATGAAATTCGTCTAATGTTATAAATGTGGTTATTCCATATTGCAACAAAACAGTTGGAAAAAAAGAGCCCAAATGAGGGCCCATAAATATGAGAGACTTCAGTGGTTGAGTCCTTCATTCATAGGCTCAATGAGCGATTATTGAAGTATCCTTGGAATATGGTTATGACGATGCTAACACTGAGGAGAACAGACTTTCCGCCATAGAGAGCGTACAGAGAGGCGACTGCTCTGTCAAAGTCTGAGGAATGGTCCTTTCTTCGCTCAAAATCCAGGATTTTCTTCCAAAATCTGAATTAATGATTTCAAGATTTAAAAAAGCATTTTCTGATTTTTGAGATTTTTATTTTATATATTAGAAGACGAAGTTGTCCTAAACACCTTCATCTGGCTTTATTTATGTTAGGGAATGGGAGATATGGGGGAATTTGTTTTCATGGAGTCAACAGGTGGCAGGCTATAATGCCAGCCTATTTCAAGAATCTTGACCCCCAATATTCCCATCTAGGCCCATTCTAGACCGTTTGTTAGGTACTTAGGCGTTATGAACTTTTCTACATTTAATTTAGTTTGTCAAGGATGAAATAGAGCTCAGCATTTCTGTGTCAACCATATTGCAAAATTTTATGACTAAAATTCATTAAAAGTTTACTGGTGACTTCTGATTCTATTAGCCACTTCTTCCCTCACACTCTCATTACTTTCAAATTTAGCGTAATTCAGCTTAGCAGCCCCAGATTTGCTGGGTTGCACTTTACAATTGCTCTTGATATTCTTGATTAGCGGTGGATTCAGCTTGGCAGTCCCTGATTCGCTGAGATGACCAATGCTGTGGTTCTCAATGATACTGTTTTTGGAATAATTCAGCTTTTAAGCCCCTAATTTTCTAGCTTCCCTTTGCCATTGTCCTCATTATTTTTGCTTCAGAGAATTTCAGGTTAACAGCCTTTGTTTGGCCTGCTCGCCATTTACATTAGCCCTTGCCACCCCCACTCCAAAGTTTATTTAATTTGTTGGCATCTGATTCGTCAGAATGCCATTACTGAGGGTCGTTGCCCTCAAAACCTACAACTTTACTATCATTATCAATATTATTACAAGCCCTGATCCCTACCTTAGGGATGGGGGTTGGGACTATGTGGAGGTCAGGCAGCGCCTTGACTTTCACACTCCCCATTTCAAATAAGTCCGTGGGCTATTTGTTTTGAACAACATGGTAACCAAAAACCCTCCCACAATGCCCGTTTGAATTATCTTGACAAGATGGACCTTCCATACGCTCTGGAGACCCAGAAGGACATTTGGTGGTACATACACCATCCTCTGTTACAGCCCCAGATTCGCGCCCTTGTGTGGAGATGCCTGAGAAAGATATATTAGAGCGCTGAGCTGTCCAATTCCTCTCAATATTAATGCATTGTGTGAAGTCAATATGGGGCATTAGTCCATCGCTTGGAAGATTGCCTACCATCACAGGCAATCTGGTGAAGTGTTATGTGCCTCATTTTCCAGAAGCGTGAACAGACTTTCAGCCTGTCTAAGAACATCTCCGCCTCTTCCATGACCTCTTCTGTCTACCTTTTTCTCCGCACCATAATTGTTGCAATAGCACTATGGACAATCCACATTATTGTCCTTGATGCACTGACAGCGCTATACCTACCATTTATATTCTGTGCGTCTCTTTCACTCCTTCCTCATGGATAATTTTTAAGCTTGGTTGTTTGGTCATCTGCCATCCTGCCAACGCCAGTTGGTGTCATCCTGGTTCCCATCTGGTTCCTCTCATAAGACCATTTCATTCATTCTTATACAGTATTGGCCAGGAAAACCCTGACAACCCCCTCTTCCTTCCATTGACAGTCCTGCTTTCAAAAGGAGGTAGCTTTGGCTCCTCTGGGTGCCCCTATGGTTCTTGGTATTTTGTAGTTGGTGTTTATCAGAAGTGTCCATCCCATGGTTGGACTTCCAGAATAAAATTTAGATTTTCAAAATTTAAATTACCTAATTACAAATCCCTTCTGAATCCGCTGATGATATTCCAATGTCTAGATGATCAGCTCTGAAAGAGTTATTGTGGAATGGTGAGAATCTGCTAACTAGGATGATATTTACAAATATTTGAGCACCTTGAGATGAAGCAATACTGGATTATAGCAGTTGTTATTAAATCTCCTCCAAAAAAGGGAATAAGGCGATGTTAACATTTGATGTATATATTTAGATCACCTCAAAGTGTTCTCTTTGGATCATTTTTTTATTTAACAGAGGTAAGCCGACCAGGGGATGGAGATTACTGAACTAAAACTAAAATCATAATAAAGATAACAATTTAAACAAAACGCCCAAAATGGATGGATAAATTGAATTATACCTAATAAAATATCCAACCAGGTGGGCAGCGATACTGCTATCCCTCCAAGGTGGATGAGGAGGGGGGATTGGGGGGCTCATCTTTAGCCGCATCCATCTCATTTCAGATTAGGGTGCGTGTTAAGGCAGATAGTAAGGATGTGGGGGTATCATGGATATGGCAGAAGAAAATTAGACTGACCTGCCAGTCGGGATGTGTGAGCACCTAAAAAGCAAGCCAGAATGCCAGAGGCATTGCCAACCAAAGGGCTTGATATGGAGCCAGGAAATGTGAAACCACGAAGTGGTGGTGCAACAACAAGGTGAGGAGGATCCTGATGACACACCACACTGAACCCATTCCCAACCCAGTGGGTCTAGCTGCAGGGGGTGGAATTATTTTTAATAGTTTCGACGAAATCCTTGGCATATGAGGCCATCTCAACGGGGGTGGCAAGGAGATGGATTCTTTCTTGCAATTGATGGACATAAGGCCATAATATCCCCATGTATTGCTGCCAGAAGTTCATAATAACGGGGTTGTAGAGCCAAAAATATCAGACTCGCTGAACCCAATTAATGATGGAGGGGGCCATAGTGACCAAAAGAAATGGTAAACTTTAAATTTATTGTGAGGAAGGCCGACCATGGGATGGGCACTTCTGAATTTTACTAGAAGGAAACAAAACTTAGAACAGGGAAAGCACCCCAGAGAAGCGAAGCTATCTCTTGTTGCCAGCGGGAACGCCACTTATGGGGAGGGGGAGGGAACGTGTGAAGGGGCCGTAGCCACAATTGAACACATGTGGAGGAAAGGGTCTGAGTTGATGAACCAAACTGGGAACCAGGAGGAGACCAGCTGACGATGACGTGGTGGGAGGTATCCAAACATCCACACCTGAAAGTGGTCCACCAAATGAGACTGGAATCTGTGGACAGCTTCTGGGAGGGTGGGGGTGGAGCCTGTGATGGCATCCAAGACAATCGTGTGGATAGTCCACATGGCGATTGCAACCAACAGGGCACAGAGGGAGGGTGGAAGGGGGGAGGCCATTGATAAAGCAAACATATCTCTTGACAGACTGAAGGGATGTGTTTGATCCTGGCCCAGCAGACGTTGAACTTCGCGCCATATCACTTTAGAGGTAGGGCATTTTTCCAGGCGGTGGAACAGCGTTCCATACTGGCCACACACGACACAGGATGAGTGAAAAACGTTAGAGCGCTCAGCCATATGGTACACCCATCTCAGACAGCGCCACACATGAGACCAGATTTGAGGCTGCAACAGAGGATGGTGTGCGTATTTCCAGATAGTTTTTTGGGTCTCAATGGAGTAAGGGATGTCCATCATGTCCAGGTAGTCCACCCTGGATAGGACATGGGGCCGTGTGGGGATCACGCCATCTTGGATGGGTAGCCCCTGTACCTCTTGTGCAAACTGAGGAGAGGGGCGGCCTCTCCGGGCTGTGTGTCCACTAATACAAATTCTCCACTCAGCGCTCCGCATGGAGAGGAGGATTCGTTTGTAGTGGGTTTTAGTCCCGTGAGGACCTGTGGCCGATGGGTGTGAAGCCAGTTATTTCATCAGGGAGTGAGGGTTCGATGGTTTTTAAGGCCCAAGGCGCGGGAGAAGTTGGAGCGGGCTGCGTGAGATCAGTGCTGGGAGGGGAGTGTAGGGGCGGTGACGGCTGCAATTCAGGTGCCCAGGATCTTGGCAGCATGGGCTTTGAAGTCAAGCAGGCCCATGCCAATATGACGATGAGGGCAAAACATGACCTCTAGACATACTGGTGGTGGGCGGCCTGACCAAAGCCATCCTTGCAGAAGGGCATATAAGGATTTGAATAAGCTTGGGGAGAAGGGGATG
Organism: Massospora cicadina; assembly: GCA_022478985.1. Classification (NCBI taxonomy): domain Eukaryota; kingdom Fungi; phylum Entomophthoromycota; class Entomophthoromycetes; order Entomophthorales; family Entomophthoraceae; genus Massospora; species Massospora cicadina. The sequence goes on along the minus strand of JAKSZP010009432.1, from coordinate 1,963 downwards.
GCGTGGGCTCCAAACCATACTTTGGAGAGGAGCATAGAGTTGGCTAAAACAACCTTGCCAGTAAGGGAAGTAGGGTGGGCTCTGAGGGAGGCGATGCACCTCATCACGTTGTCTAGAATAAAACTCTTCATTACTGATGATGCATACCTGCCTGCCTCCACCCACGTGTCCAGATGGCGGACCGGCCCTATGGTAGGGCGTGGCACGAAGGGGAGCACCAGTGGGGTGGTGTGGGGTGAGATGGGAGGGCGAGCACGTGTGTGAGCAGATGGGCCGGGCTGAGCACTTGTCGCTGGGGCCCAGCAGGTTTGATACCAACCAAGGAGGATGATTTCAGTTTTGGAAGCATTCAGTGCAGCATTACTTACCCGGGAATACTCCTGGATGAGAGCTTCAAGTGCGCATGCATCTTTATTATTAGACACCCCAACCACACAGTCGTCTGCAAACGCCATCATCTTGACTAGGGCTTGGCCTGGCACATGGACCCCAGTGAGTTGGGCATTCACGTTTCGAAGTAGTGGGTCAAGGCTGAAGTTGTATAAGAGTGGGCTAAGGGGGTCCCCTTGTCGCAAGCCCCTTTGAGGGCGGACTACTTCTGTTAGGAAGCCAGGGCCACGCACTGCCATTGTTGCAGATTCTGTGAGCAGCATCACCCAGTTGATAACGCGAGGGGGTAAGCGGAATTGATGGAGGCAGGCCCTGAGGTATTCCCAGTTTACTCTATCATAAGCCTATGTTGGTCCAGGAATAATAGTGCCCCAGAGGCTGTGGACCGGCATGCGTTAGCCACAGAGTGCACATTGTCCCAAATCGATCTTCTGGGTATGAAATCAAATTGTTCTGGGGAGATGGTGGCAGATGCTACAATCCCTAAACGGTTAGCCATGATTTTTGTTAAAATTTTTGTATCCGTGTTAGTTGAAGAAATGAGGCGCCAGTTGGCTAAGTCTAGCTTGTCCCCTTTCTTGAATAGTGTGATGGTGAAGGCCTCTTGTCCTCCTGGTAGGAGGCGCGTTTCCAGAAGGCTCTGGTTAAGTGAGGCAAGCAGTAGTGGGGATATATATTTGAAGTACTTTTATAGAATTCATATGGAATTCCATCTGGACCTGGGAAAATCCAGTTTGGTGCACCGCAAATGGCTGTCCATAGTTCATTTGAAGTAATCAAATTCATTATTTCCAGGTATCGGGAAATGGTGCAGATGTGGGTTTGGTTGAGAAAATTTCGCCACTTTGGCTGGCTGAATTGGATTGGATCAGTAAAACTTGGAGTAATACTTTTGTATTTTGATTGCCACTTCAGCTGGCATATCTGCAATAGAATCATCCAATCTTCACACCTGTGTGCAGGCCACACTCTGGCGTGGTGCGAAAATTTTTTAAAAAAATATGCGGTGCACTTGTTGCTTTTTGTGATGCGTTAGGCCCTGTACTGAACACAAACCCAATGTTTGTGTTACACCTTTTGAGCGCGTTGAGGTGGGCAGCTGCCTCCTCCCACTTCTGGCCCCATGCAGAGCTGTATCCTGTAGCTGGGATATTGGACTCCAGGTGTGCCAACTCTGCCAGAGTGCGCGAAATGACAGCCGATGTGGCTCATGAGCATCTGGAGGAGAGGTGGCGAGAGTGGTGGATGTTATCCTCTTTGAAGGCTGCCCATGTGGAGATGAGGTCCACACAAAACGGTGTAACAAACTCTTTTGCCAAATTTGCTGCTTCCACCCAAGTGGAAAATCCTGGCAAAGCAAGTTTGGGAGGGCGGAGTTTGCACCAATGTGGGGCCTTAGCCAATGTGACAGGTAGGTGGTAGGTTATCAAGACCAGCCGGTGGTCAGAGAATTCAATTTTAGTTGTTTGGAAGGTGGAAATGTGAGGTTGGAATTTCGCCGGCGTAAGGATAAGGTCTATGCGGGTCATGGACCTTAATTGGCTGTTGTGGATGTGGGGTCACATCATGTTTT